>CALSCR010002365.1:0-11902 GCA_943704495.1 Pigoraptor chileana
TTGAAATAAATAATATTTAATAAATTTCAATCAGTATGAACGTGTATTGATTTTTGTGTAAAATATTTGTATTAAAATCAGTATGGGGGTTTTTGGCACGCGCATGTTTTGGGACTTATGAGAACCCTGAGGGTAGCTTTAGTGACGTATATGTGACGGATCATTTGTGACGGATCATTTACACCTAAATGTCGTCATTTGTTTAGTGACATCACGCCTGATCTGTATCTAGGCAACCGACCCCGGCACACATTGATGCGATCCCATCACCCACCCTGAACCTGAACCACCGACGCCTCCCACTCCAGTTCAACTAAGACAGCAGGACAGAACACACGGAGGGCAATCACCGATTAAATTCATTGAATAAGAGAGTGTACTTGCTCGTGAAATATTCATAGCGGCTTGTTCGGCAAAAATGGCGGCAACGGCCATTGCAAAGTTTCCCTACCCGGCTGATGTTCGGGATGAGTGCATATACAACCTCATCCCAAACACCCCACCGCCAAAGGTGAAGGCGCCGAGGCACAAGTCACAATACGCGGAGGAGGCGCGCAAAGAGTATCGCTCCCACCGTGGCGACGCAGCGACGATGGGACCTGCGAAGGTTCCCGTAGAACCTCCGGAGGAGTTTTTGCGGTCGAGGGCGAAGGAACCCAAGTTGCCGGAACGTACGTTGACAAGCGTCATCTGCGCAGCTGTCACTTACTTCCCTCACACTTCGCTCGTTGCTCGTTGTACGTACGCATATATTCCACTGCTGCTTTGTTGCTGACAAGACTTTTTTGATCCGTTTCGCAGCAAAAAAATATGCGTACCCTGATGCGGACCATCGTCGCCCGGCGGTGCCCAAGCATTCCGAGAAGCCCCTTATGGGCACAGTGACAAACAAAAACTTCATTGTCACGAATGCCATCGACAACATACTTGCAGGTGGGGCACAGATCATATCTGCGTCGTCAGATGCTATGAGTGTACCGTTGCCCACGCCATGCTTAATTCTTCATTGTTTCGCAATATGTATTGTTTCTCAATATGCAGCACCAAAAAAGCCTGCGGACGATTATTTTGACTACCGCACCAAGAAAGACTATGGAAAGGTGCCTGGCTACATGACCCGCCGCGCAGATAACGAGAAGACAGCACCTGCGCATGGTGATGACGCCGACGCATCGGCGCAGTTCAAGATGATGACAGAGGATGAGCGGGAGACGATCCTCCGAGGACTTAAGGCCAACTGGGAGCGAGTTAATCAAGCCTATCAGACGATGTCATTGTCTGTGGACTCCATCATGAAGCGTGCACGGTGAGTACTTGCTGTGACAGCCTAAACAGTGCGGTGAGGACAGTGGGTGGCGAGTAATAGTAGGTTCATGACGTTTGAGCGTTCACATGATAGTTCTCTGATTTGGCTCGTTGGCGTATGCATTCCGCATCCCCTCACAGGAAGGAGCGGTATGAGGCAATGCTGAAGCAGCTCGAACAGGATATTGCCAAGATCGAAAAGCACCGCTTTGTTGTAGTCAAAAAGGGAGACGAGTACTGATTCAGTGGTGCGCGCGCCCTGCTGCACCATTCTTCATCGTTTGCCAGCAGTGTGTTGAGACCTATTAGTCGCAGCCTCCACTGTATGGCGCCGAATCCCAACCTTGTAATTTGTAATTTGCGTTACCGCGGCGCGTGCATGTGCAATGAATGTATCATTTTACTCCGAATGTCACATTTTTGCTGTGCCACCGATGCAACACTGAGTTGGTACTACACTCCAATTATACTGGTACGAGGGCCGGCTCAGATGCTCGCTGCAGTTATAGTGAGAACGGTGGAAAGCACGTGTAATGAGCACAATGCTTTCTACATGTACAAATGTGGGGGGTTGAAACTGTCTGTGTACGGACAGAAAAGAATTACCTTTCGCATTGCCGGCCCGTTCTCTCAATGTTCTGGTATGCGTCCCTCATGGCGACCGGCTCATGTGGGTGACTCACCACGTACCTGCAGGATGAGTTCATGGCCGTGACATGTGATTAGAGGGTACTCAGAGACAGCGGATTCAGATACTATTCACTCGGACCGAAGACTCACGCATTGTTGCAACCGCGCGACTTGTGCTGCGTGTCGAATCTTGCATCGTGGATGCGACTGACATCAAGACCGGCAAGCCAGGCCCCAACAGAAACATCCTCATTCAAATACCGCATAAGGAACTCTCGCGAGTCAGATAGGTGCTGAACGAGATCTTGGGATAAAACATAGCCACCGCCAGTCGCGTACGGAATGTATCGATCACAAAGTCGCCAGTTCTACAAGGTTCGAAAACTGTAAGTTAAAATCTGGGAAGGAGTTGGGACAAAAATGGAGCCATGGGAAAACACCAGCGGCTTTGCGAACAATTGAGATTGTGGATGGGCGCAATACCTTTTCAGCCCACTTCCCAGTCGATTTTGGGGTTGCCCTTCCGTCCATGTAGCCAATGTAGAGTCGGGTATCTCGGTCAACACGAACGGCATGCTCTGTAATGGCTTGCAATATTTTATCAGGGCGCACCCACGAATTATCGTCGACCTTTAACAGGTAGCGGAAGGGGCGTTCCATTCCCGTAACGTGTACAAATCCAGCGAGTATCTTCTCTGTGAGTCGCGAATAGTCATCGTAGAGACCGTAGACAATGACGACGTCCTTCTTTGTTTGCGCTTCATCCTCGAGTGCGCTGAGAACATTATCATCAAGTGCAAGACCGCCGACGAGGAAGAATGTGTACACACTGTTGGGATTACCGAGACGAACCCAGGTGTCCCTGATAGCTTCACGCCGTGCGATATTTTCAGGCGCTGACAGCACCATGATCACCACATCCAACGGCGCATCGGTGGATCTCAATTCAACTGGATCGGCATTGTTACCTTCCGTACTCGACTTTGAATCTCTACGGTTCTGAACAGAGTTCAAGCCAGCGGCATCTCCACCAGCAATGACGAGCTCGCGTGCATGCCAGTCACTTCTCCCAGGGAGACCGCCAGCCGTGCCAGCCGAGCCGCCGGGTAAAGCAACGCCAGCGGATTGCATCAATAAGTTGTTAAGACTGAGCAAAATTGCTGAGCAAATGACGTTTGATACTATCAACCGACGGTGACGATGAATGAATCCAGAGACGCCAATCATCCCCATCTTGATGAGCTTTGTGGCAGCTGGCCGTGCATGAAATGTATAGACGGGCGTGGTCAGTCGCCAATTCGAGGACGAAGGGACCCGAAAAATCACCGCTAGTACTGGCGTCGCCGCGGGCGCCGTTCATTGACTATTGTCGCGGCGAGGTGATTCCGAATATCAAGTGGCAGGATCTGCCACTGCTAGATATCACGCAGACTGTCGTTGGTGTTCAGCAGGTGGTAGGTAGAGGGGCGGCGGCCGCACGGCCGGGGACTGCTGGACACCGCCGATGCAGGGCCGAGCTGCCGGACAGCAGGCACACTGCTGGCCCGCCGGATCAGTCACGGCAGTCAGCGGGCGAGACTGATGGGCCACCGGTGCCGCTGCTGACTGAGGGCGGCGCAGTGCGATACAGCACCTTTCGACTGGAACGTGCGGGTCGAGAATATGATCGTTCCGTCGCTAATTGGCTAGACCTCAGCAGTCACCCGGCGCACTGCCGATGCCGTACCGTGAGCCTGAGTCATTGAGCAATAGTGACGCTCTTTTTTTTGGAACTGAAAGCGAATCGAAACCTGAGGGTATGCACTGACAATTTTTCATTGCCACTGATCGACAATGTAATTGTGGTGTGCATACTACTTTCAGGTGATCCCTAGGGGATTTATTTTCGACCGAGATTTCGGAAAAACAATATATTCACCCCGGATGATGCATCTGTGTGGTCACTGACACGTGCGCCCACCGCCGACCGCCAGCACGTCGACTTTTATGATTATAAGGCGCGAGAGAGCCAATGTCTTAAATCCTATCACAAAACAAAAAGCTATAGTTATTAATATGAAGGTGAGTGGTTGCGTCTTCGTATTTTTGCGCTGAGTAATCTTTGTCAAAGTGTGAAGTTGAACGAATGAAGCACAAATCCCCTATTTGCCGGTGCATTCCTGCATGCAAAGGCGAGGGAAAGGTGCAAGAGCCTTCGATACTCGTGTTTTCTGCCCAGTATACCCAATTGGGACATCGCTTGGAGCAGCAGATAATGTCTCGGAAAGCAACTTACACAATGCCTCTATTATTTTCCTTGATGGTCTGTACCGCACAGCGACGTTTATGTTCATTCGACAACGACCGGTGCAAGTGTGTTGGGATCAATGTCCATGGGGTTGTACATCGTGATGCTCTGTCCCTCATCAAGGTCGAAGGTGTGCACCATACGTGGTGGCTTTGTTCGATGCAAAATAAACGTACAAAACAAAAAATTAGCTGAAACACACATTAGGAGCACAAGGAGCAAAACCTACAGCTATCTCACCAGTGTCAACAAGTCGCCGGCCTTGACGCGGACAGCAACCCACTCGTCGGCCTCCCCCTTCAGGTGGAAGATACCAGACCCGCCAGTGACGTAATGGGGAAGTTCAATGTCGTAGAAATGCCTGCAATCCGCAGCAAAGATGGAATGGAACTATATCAACAAGAAACAAACAGATCGAACACCGAAAGAAATCACAAATACCTGTAGTCCATGCAACGGCATTAACTCACGGTTTGCGGGTGAACGCCAAGACCTCTTCCAGGCCGGAAGTGTCCTTGTTCAGGGTAGACTGCCGAAAATAACACATTTCAAAGAGTCAGTCATGAGTTTGTTTACAACAAACCGCAAATGGTGCATTGGCGTGAGAGATATGAGGCAGCACTCTGCCCGTACCGCTTCACGAAATTTGAGGTGTCCAAAAGTTTCAACTTGGCGATCAAGCGGAACATGAGAGTAATGCACGCCGAGAGCGCCGAGGTGCGCAGCGGTCGCATCATGGCCATTTGGAAAAGACATTCTCAAACCAAATGTTGAAAGGGTGGTATATGCGACCTGAAGAGTCTGCTTCACAAGAAAAACACAATCTTTTCAGATTCTTGCAATAGTGATTCAGGACCGGCGACACTAGAAGAAGTTGCAGTTCAGTGCGCGGGACTGGCGCGATGACACGTGACGTCATCAGTCCGCGGGCATCCGCGGGCGAGAGATAATACTCGGACTGTCAAGGATAAGTACCCTTGCTCGGTTTAATAATATGTCACTCAAAGAGGAGTCTGAGGAAAGGATACAACGAAAGGGCGGCTCTCTTCCAAAACCATGGCGGCGCGTGGACGTCAAATAGCGTGGGCTGGTGGCTCAATTCTCACGTGCGCTTTAACATGGCTTGAGTTGAATCCACCCCATATCCTAACCCGTATCTACGGGACGCCAACGCACCCGTCACCGCCGACAGCATGGACAGGCGACATTAGTGCCATCGCTCATTCCATGGGAATTCATAGACCTGAGCGAATTAAAGTTTTCGTTTCGTCTGGGCTATCAGCGTTGTCCATGGGCCATCCAAGCTATCCTGGTGGCGCTCTCCTTGGGCTCCCGCGGACATTTCTCTTTAAAAATGTCGCCGACGTCGCCAACGAGCGCATGGCAACGAAATCAGGGGATATTGAATGGGATTCACCGACTGGTAAACTCATCGCGACCGCAATGGTTACATCCCTGGAGTATCGTCGCTTCACTATTGCTCACGAATTGGCGCACATACAACGATGCGATGGTCTGCGGGACTGCCTAGAGATACCTATCGCGGGAATCATCGCTTCTGGCGCTCATTGGGCCATTGCACGAAAGTATCATTCAAGCCCTCTTTTTTTGCGCCCATTACGGTCAGCTGCTTTGTTGTCCCTTGGCTGGCTTACCGTATATATTCTCCTGCATAGGTGAGTCATGGTGCTCGATTTCAGTTTAGCGCCTTTTGTCTGAGCTTTGTTTTTAGTGCTCGTGCCGACAAGGTATTGAATGCAATTCCGTTTCACGGCCTACCAGACTAACAGTGCGTCTATCGGAGCATGCTGCCGATGAGCGCGCGGCCAAGCTGGGTCCTTCGTTCGCTCGGGGAGGAATCGAAGGGTTTGAGCAGCGACTGGTGCTTAACAGAGCCATGTGGAGTATATATCATAATCCTGATGGTGAGGGAGAGCCAGTGCCGCCGCCGGCTGGAGTTGGCGACGATTTTGGGCAGTCTAAGTTTTCGGGACATCCACCGCTTCGAAAAAGGATTGAGCGTCTACTCTTTATCGCCAAAGAGCTCAATGGCGATTAGGTGATTTGCATGCTTATTGCATGTAACTGCGCACATAAAGGGACTCTTCACTTCTTCACTCTTGAAGACAGTGTGAGTGTTTTGTTGTTGCTTGCGGTGACATTGTCAGGCTCTGCTCCCGCCATTTTTGGTCTCATGCCTCATATGTATGGAAAATGTATGCATTGATCCGACCGCCTGATGAGCATGCGAGTCGGATCAAATTCAAAAGCGCGCGAAATTTTTGGATGACTGCTGAGGTAACCGCTGGCACAAAAACACAGGGCAGACACATATACACACACGCACACGCACACACGAACGTATGCAGACACACACACTTGCACTCACTCACGCGCAAATCGTCCCCTCCCAAGTCGCTTTTGGAGGCACGTTTCATACAATGCCATAGTTAGCTTCGTCAGCGCGCTTGCGTCACCACATCCACTTCATCCACTTGCCCACTAGAGATCCACTTGGACATGGAACCTATATATACCCCCTCTACATCGAAACAAAGTCTCTCACAAGACATCCAAAGCACGAATTCTCAAGCAAGAGCTGAAATTAATGTGAGTATTTAGCTGTTATTGGATCGTACAGGGATGCAGTGGATCACGAAGGTTAACTCAAAGCTCTTTCACCTTTCTTTCCGCCCAACCTTGCAGTAACAATGGCGTCTGCTGAAGTCTGCTTGCCCGAATTGCTTCCGACGCCCGCCGTGATAGAATGCAAGCGTCAAGAGTCCTTCAAGGCGGACCTGAAAAGCAATCTCTTTGATGCGCCTCATTCTGTTGGCGAGAAGGAAGCCCTAGCTGAGACGGAGGCCCCAAAGAGTGCAGTCGACACCGAAAGCAAAGCCGTGAACGACGGGGGCGTCGCCCCTGTCGAGGATGAGCCTCATGCCGCAGCGAGCGAGCCTCAGGCAGAGGACACCGTCAGCCCAAAGCGCAAGAGGGAGGAAGAGACGGCCGCTACTTCAGGCGACACCGCCCAAATAGCCGGCGGGACTGCCGACATCGCTGCACTGGAGCCTGCAGCAAAGGTGCCTCGCGAGGCCGACCCCACCACCGACGCGTGATATTCTTTGTTGTTGGAGGATGTGACGTCCCGTCACTTCTTCCACGCGATGCGCTTGTGCACCATCTGCTATAGTTTCCTACGCTTGCGTGCGCATTAAACCATTAAAACCAAAATGCAAATGCAAAGAATGTATATAAACGAAACAGCGCAGAAGTGCTTGAAAGCGACAGACGGACGCAAAATAGTAACAAAAATATAAGCAAGAAACAGCACGCAAGCGCAAAAACAGGCGAACTCGTCGCCAGCTGTCGTCCCCATGACGCGTCCTGAGACCCGTGTCACGGCTACCCTGCCGCTCATTCCTGATCTTCTGATATCGATTGGTTGAGCATTGTCAGCGGGCCAGTGGGCTCTCCGGCGTCTCCGGCGTCCCCGTCCTCCTCCTCTGCGGACTCAAACGCCTTCTCAATGTTGCTTTTGAGGTGCACGAGCATAGCTTGAATATCAGGGAAGTCGGCAAGGATGTTCTCAAATTTGTCGCGGCGGATTGTTAGGGCCACTGTCTCGTCCACCGCAGACACATTCCCTGTGCATTCGATTCCTGCGCAAAACTCAAGCTCCCCAACGACTTGGCCGGTCGTGAACTCCAATCGCGCTTCACCATCCTCCGAAACCGCTTCGATGCTCCCTCGCTCAATAAAGCACAAGAAATCAACGGGATCGCCAGCCGAAAATATGCGCGCACCGGCGACAAATTTGCGGGGATGCATGTGAAGGGACAGGAGATGGAGGAAATTCTCGTCCCAACCGTTGAAAAGCTTGACCTACAGTATCCAAAGCACGCCGTGTCAGCATAATAACTTACAGATATTGGAGTGCCAGCAGTTGCTTGAGCGAAGACACGAGATCAAGAACTGTACCTTCTTCAGATTTTCGCGAGTTACTTCAAGCTCCATCCGAGCGCCGTAGTCTCCACCAGCCTCCTGCGCCGATCGCAGCCGCTGCAGGCGCGACTCCCCCTCAGCCTTGATTTGCCGACTGATTTCTGGGTAGCCCTCGACGACCTTTTCCAGACTGTCCTTCAACAGCACGAGCAGATCGCACGCTGTCTGAGCCCGTACCGACACCGTCCGCGGTAGTTTGAAAAGAACTCCAATTTCGCCAAAAAACGAGCCCGAGTTCAGGCACGTGATTACCGACGTGCCATCCTCCGACACAACCTCGACGGTACCGCGAACAACAAAGAACATCTCCATTCCAATGTCGCCCTTGCGGACGACATATTCGCCGGACTGCACAAGGCGCGGCTCGATGGTGCTTGCGAGCTGATGCATGAAGCCAACTTCGCAGAATTTGAATAAAGGGATCTGCACGGACAAGCAGCCAGTGAAGTATTTTTGTCAGTTAGTGGGGAATAGCAGCAGACACAATGGTATAACTAACGACGGGCACACACACCGCACCTCGTCGGCACAATCCAACATGACCATCATTTGCACAATTTACATTTACCCACATCCTGTATGGTTTGACAAATTGCGTCCACCTGGAACTCTCCGCCCAGGCTTTGCGCGTTCTTTGCACGCTCCTTCATGGCCTGCATGCGTCGATCAGCCTCCCGCTTGACCATAGCGGCCACGAGCGGCTCGTCATGGAGAATGGTCTCAAAATTCTCCTTGGTAAGCACCATGATGATGCAGTTGGAGGCGGCACGCACAGAGGCTGTCCGCGGCACACTGAACAGCAATCCAACTTCGCCAAAGTAATTACCCGACCTAAGCTGCGCATAGACGATTTCTCCATCGTCGCTGACGACTTCCACCTCGCCACGCATGATGAAGAACATTGCTTTGGCCATCTCTCCCGCACGCACAATCGTGTCTCTGTATCGGTATGAGCGGGTGCCCATACTGTCTGCCAGCCGCCGTTTTACCTCTAAGGAACAGTCCTTGAAGAGCGGAAAAGAGTCAAGCGCCATACCAATGCCTTTGGGAGTGTTGTCCGCAAACGCAGCACTGAATGATATCTTCTCTGGGCACGTGGCCCTTCGCTTCCGCCGCGCGCTCCCACCCACATTGCCTCCCTTAGACCCGACACTGTCAACAAGCGCAGCGGCGGCACTCGAGCCACCCGACGCAAGCCCACCCACAAATCCCACTGACGGCGGCGGCGGCGGAATCTGCGGCCCGCTCGAGCTCGACAGGTACAAAGGTTGGAGCGAGAGCTTATTTTCCGAGGTGCGGCGGCCCTTCGGACGCACGGCCAGGAACTGCTCCTTGACGGGTGTGTGGACAATGCCCGAGCGGACCTTTGGCGCAACTATTGGCATTGCCCACGGGCGGTCCTCCGAGATGGTCCCGTCGGTCGCTGGGCCAGCCACGGGCATCGGGGCTGACAGCGCACGTGATCGATTGCCCTTCTTGACGATTGTAAGGCGCTTGTTTGGCATGGGCCGCGGTGGTGCATCGGCAGCGGCGGCACCACCCGCCCCCTGCCACGGCGCGGGCGTCGACACACTCGCCACAACACCGCCGGCTTCAGGGGCCTGTGGCTTGAATGGCGCACCCGTGCTCCCCATGCTTAGACTAGCCAGGCTGGACTTGAAGCTCTTTTTGCGGTCTGAGAGGTCGTCAGAAACCTTCCTCTCTGTTGTGGATGCCGTTGATGTCGACTGCAAAGACGTTGGGGAGCGCGGGCGGTTGGACTCGTCCCCGTCCTCACCTCCCTTCTTATCACTCGTTGCAGCAGTCGCAGCAGTCGCCGCAGATATCGCGTTTTTTACATGTTCCGATTTCTTCTCAGAGCGCCTGAGTTCCAGTATATCGGTAAGACTCCCACGACTCCTGCATTCGCATGCAGACACAGAACATTCAAGAGGATCGGGGTGAGAACATAATGCGCATGATCGAATAAAGCATGATCGAATTAAGGAAATAACATACAGTGTTCAACACCACATCACAACCGATGGCATACGCACCCCATACGAGCATGCGCACTGCGCACTCGCTTGCGCTCCTCCTTGTTGATCATATCCTTAATGGCCGTCTCAATGAAAAGTAGCGCGTTGTGCGGCCGCTCCACAATGATGCGCGTGAGAAGCTCCTGTACACACATAACAAGTAAACCAGTCAGTAATGAGAGTGCTCCTGTCCAACCAAGACCCATTTACGACCGATGCACAAACAAGCACCATACCATGCGCTTATGCAGAGCAGTGCCATCCCATAAACCTACCTCGAATATCTGCGATACGCGCTGATCAGCCAGGTACGTATCGATCGCCTCGCGGGTGTTTCCTTTGAGAACATTCCCGGCGCTCTTTGGACGTTGCTGCCCCACACGGCGAGCCCCTCCCGAGCCCGCATCTGCGCCCGCCGCTTCATCCATCGCGCGTGCGACAGGCGCTACCTGTCGACGATCTACTGTGCGCCTGTCCTTTCTCAGCAGCCAACAAGCTCTATCAACAGTTGTGCCAGTTGCACCTCGACAGAGTGCAAGATGCAGCCTGGTTTGGTATTTGATGAAGTCGCAAAGAGGGTGAACAAAGCGAATAACATAATCACTGTGGACTGCACCAATCTACAGTCCCATTCGCAGTCCATTCCTGTGCAAAGATGGGCATTGCTGCTTGTGCATTCGCCGGGGCCGTTGTTGCGGCCAACAGCCGACAAGACACGACTATTACCATAGCCAGTGCCGCTTGAGGACAGCCCATCGCATCATAGCAACGGATTCACCCGGGATTATCCCGAATCCCACCCGTAGTGACGCCATCAACACACATGGCTGTCCGGGCCATTTTATGTGACGGCGTTTGCGCAGGCCATCCAATTCAGCCACCTCGTCCAAGCTAATTGCGTCGGTGCGGTCACCTTTTGTTCTCTACGCACTGTCCACACAGTCCGCCTGACCTGTTTGTCACTAATTCGTCGCACAGAATTTGCAAAGCAGCGCTGTTGCATCCAACAGAACCCGCAATTTCCAGAAAGAAAAGACCACATTCTACAAGTCTGACGGCAATTGTTGAGTAAGATGGCGACGTTCTCAATGGACGCCGCCGGAAACGCAACGGTCTTTCTGACCAAAGGCAAGTTTGTAGATTTTTAGACAGCCCTGGTTTGCCCGTGGGTGTATGTATTGACTGTCGGCTTCACACTTCATTTTCTGCTTGAAGTAGTTCCACGGTGCAACGGTTGTCACGAACTGGATGCGGCAGTGATAGGACTTGACTATCCAGGCGATGTGCTCATGGCACCCCTCTATCCCTTGTGCAGGATTTGCTCGGCTCTTTTACCTTGTGCCCCCATCGTCGACTTACCGCGAGGACCCCGAGGAAGTACCGAATTACATTACCGAAGCCGTTCCCTTCTTCGTACTTAGCATCGCACTTGAGATTATTGTTGGGTTTGCGCGGAAGCGTAAGGTGCTGCGTGTGAACGATGGCTTTAGTTCCATCGCGGCCGGCCTCTTTCAGCAGGTACATGCGTACACTGTATTTTTGCTTGCTTGCTTGCCTTTGTGTGTGTGTGTTTGTGTGTGTATGTGTTTGTGTGTGTTTGTTTGTGTGTGTTTGTGTGTGTGTGTGTGTTTGTGTGTGTGTGTGTGTGTGTGTGTGT
>CALSCR010002366.1:0-11257 GCA_943704495.1 Pigoraptor chileana
AAACACAAACACAAACACAAACACAAACACAAACACAAACACAAACACAAACACAAACACAAACACAAACACAAACGCAAACACAAACGCAAACACAAATACAAACACAAACACAAACACGAACGCAAGAAGATACCTAATGCAAGACTCAACCCTCACCACTGGCCATCCTCCTCGACAAGGTCGTATATGCTGAAATACATGGTGTTACACACACAATACGCGGGTCAGTTTGTAACACCTGCTGCATCTGAAGGGCGCTGTGACTATGATAATTATGTAACCCACCTTCCATCAGCCGAAGTCGAGCTCCCAAGAGTGGAACAACCGTCGCCCATGTTTGCTCAGTGAAGGCATTTAGCGCGACACCGTCTATGTACTCAGTAGCGAATGCGCGGGCGATTTTGTCTATTTTGGTGGCCGGTAGTGCGGACTTTCCTAGTTCGACGCGCACCCATGCCTCAACCATGCCAACCGTCCAATCCGTCACCGGCTGACTCTCAGGCGCGGATGCCGACGCAGCCATACTCGCGTAATAAACTGGAACTAGGTTAGAGTGTGTGCACAATAATGGCTTAATATTCATGTTTTGAAAGATGGATAATTTACTCTCAAAAAAGGAACGGAATCATGCGGTGGTACACTTTCGTGACGTGTTTTGCTATCCACACGTCACTGCTCTGGATTGAAGATCACGTGTGACATGCTAATTTAGCGAACTCTCGGCATCGAGCCCTCACCCACGGAGTTAGGGTTGGTTTAGGGTTAGGGTTAACCCAAGGCCCGGATGACAAAAGGCTGACTAAATTTGCCTCGAGCCGACCGAACATTGAATGAACACCCCGTATGTGATTCAACTGCCTCTTCGTCTGTGAATTATGACACATATCACTGCTCCGGTTTAAATCTGTCACCTTGGAGATCGATTTCGCGTGGGGTAGTAAAATTAATAACCGCGAGCATCGCTTGCGATTCCATAGTGAGGCGATACTGAGGCTATAACTGCTTACCATGATCACTCCCCATGCCGGGCGTGAGGTCACTATACTCCGCTGTGAGTGCCACTGTCTACTATGTATTGCGCGTGCCGACCACTGCTGTCGGTCACTTTACAATATATTGCATTATCACACCCGCCTGAGGGGGTGGCACGATCGGTTGCAAGCAAGCCGCATCAGTGGAGGGAGGGGAAGTCTCCACCGCCAGTAGAGGCCACCCTTCTGTGACAATGGTGATTCTGCATGCAACTGTCCGAGTGAACACGCTCCGCGGATGCCATCAGCTTTGCCCAAAGTAACGGCGTGTGTTCAGTCGCCAGCAAGAAGTGCCGCTTCTTTGTTACACATTTGCGAAAGAAACAATATACTGGTGCGGTAATACAGTATTGCCATTGACGCTGAACTTTGTTGTGGGCTTCAGTCCATTACAAGCATCGACACCGCCGAGAACGCGCGGCACATCGGACCCGGCCGTCGAACTCAGACTTCTGGCACAGAAACGAGTATAATCCGGCTCACTGGGCACAAACGGACGCCCAGCTGAGTTCGTCGGTGTCGGATCAGCCCGACACAGACAGAGTGACCAACACAACCGTGAACAAGATGAGCTACTCGCAAAGCGCGGCATCGCACGCATATAGTGCTGCACCGCCCGCATCCCATGGGGACTCTTCTGTGTCGGCAACCGGTGCGCACAGGGGCTCCACGGTCCACCGCGTCGCAACAGCACTCAAAGATGGGCTGTTTGGAATTCTTTTTGTGATGATCAAGGACGCGACCATTGCGCGATTCTGGGTCATTGTGGAGCTGTGCATTGACATGATGCAGCTGCTTGCGTTCCCGTTCAACGCGTATCACCAAGACTTCCCGTGGAACAGTGGCCAGTCCATGTGGCTGCAGCGAATCGTCAAGCCGTTTGTGTTCGAAACATACATCGACACAAGCACCGCCGTCTTTTTCACTGCTATCGGCATACTTGTCCTCTTTCTCGCGAATGCGGTGTTTGTCGGATACTCGTTCTCCTCCGACAAGTACCGCATGATGTGGACAATCAAGCTCCTGCGCACAATCAGCGGGCTCGTCTCAACAATTTTCTTCATTCCCCTGACGGGTATACTGGCGGTGAGTACTCGGCTTCAATTGTGCGACTGAATCTTTTAGTTTGTTTTAATCGCCCCTTTTCTGACAACGTGACACTCTCTCGGGAAAGAAAAAAATGCATGCTTCGCACTGATTAGAGATACTGATAACTTTTGTTCGCGTATCGTACACATTACGCAGGCGCGTCTCCGCTGCGACCCAGGCGTCACGTGCTGGGCAGGATTCGATCTCTTTGAAAAGATCTTGGCGCTTGTTGTTGGCGTCGCATTCATCTTTCTGTCTCTCATGACAGGTATTTGTTTTAGCGAGCCCAGTCCCTCTGCTCGGTCGGTGCTTGGTCGGCCGCACTCGCGCGTCGATCTGTTTGCGAGTGCTATGCGTGCGTCCCTCACAGTAATGTTCACGCTGCTGGATTCATCAACCATTAGCCACTGGGTGCTGTGTATTGCGCTGCTCGTCTGCGGCGTGTCGACAGCTACGATGTTCACCTGGTACCTGCCGTATTACAGGTGGGCATGAGTTGGCGTCCTTTGAGTGTCAGTAATATGTATGTATGTGCGCGGAGAAAATCCTTGAAATGTATATGCGTGCCGTGCCATCAAGAATCCAGACTAACATGAGCACTTGGCATTCCAGACATAATTTTTCGCTTGCGAAGGTCGTGACATTCTGGATCCTCACGTGGTCGGCTGTGTGTCTTATCATCGCACGGGCGAATGGAACGGAGAACAACCAGGCCTTTGTCTTTTTCCTCGTCGCCATCCCCTTCATCGTGTACTCTGCCATATCAGCGGCCAACTGGCGGCGGAGGTACATCGAGCAGACACCGTGCAACCGTCTTCGCAGCTCAACGGACATCGAGCTCAAGGCGCGATTCCATCTGATTGCGTCAGGCATCTTCTTTACGTACAAACCAAACGCAAGCGACAGTGACATGGAACTGCTGATCCAAGCGGGCGAGATGCAGCCCATCGACGAAGTGGCTGCGCGCAAGGCCATCGCGGAGGTCAACACATGGTATCGGTTTGCGGCACGACGCAATCCGCGGTCGTCGCTCTTGCGGCTGTTCTGGTCTAACCACCAGCAGTACTTTATGGGCAACAACCAGCTCGCCCTCGCGGAACTGCAGGCGGCGGAGGAAATGTCGCCGCACTTAGACGAGCAGTTTTTCATCTATCGGCGGCGGAAGATGGTTCAGGACGAAGTTGCGGGAGGCAAGGGTGACGTCATCCAGGTATGTATTTTGAATTCGAGTGAACTCATGTGCAATCGTACGCTCGAATGTTCTATTCTATGAACAACATTTGATGTGTTGCATGACACCATTAGACACACTTATACACCGCTGCACGGCCCACACCCATACTCCATCCAGTTCATCAAATTCCAGAAGCACATGCAAGAGGCACAGCAATATGACTCTCGCGCGACAAAGGCCCAACTCGCATTGTGGACCGAGCTCCTCAAGCGAGACCCTGATCCAATGGCGATGAATCGCATGGCCTGGCGCGCCACGACATGCATTTCGCGCGCACAAACTGGATACCAGGAGTTGATCCGTCTGAACCCGAATGTTCCGCAGACATTTCGGATGTATGCAGGCTTCCTCATCGACGTTGTTCACGATCCCCTCACGGCAGAAATGTTCCTCGCAAGGGCGGGTGAGCTTGACGACGCGGGTGCAGCACATGACAAGACAGACAAGGGTGGGGCTCGAGCTCTCAACGCCGAGTCGATGGGTATTGCTGAAATGCTGACGGACGACCGCTTCGCCACGATAGCGATATCGGGAGACCTGCGAAGAGAGGGAACGGTGGTTGAGATGAACACCTCGGCGTGCCGGTTGCTTGGATACCGGCAGAGGGAGCTCATTGGGCGCAACGTCTCTGCAATTATACCAGAGGTGCGCAATACGTTTGAATGCGTGTGTGTGTGTGTGTGTGTGTGTGTGTGTGTGTGTGTTGACTGGGCGTCATTATCACTGTACACACATGACTCATTGGCATCACATTTAATTGTGTGCCCACTGCAGCCATTCGGGTCGAATCACAATCGCTACCTCCGTCGCTACCTCGAGGAAGGCGCAAGTACGGTGATGGACCGAGTTGCAAGCGTCTTTGCAATTCACAAGTCCGGATACACCGTCCCGATATCGATGCTCGTTCGCCAGATGTGCTCTCCAACAGGCGGGATTCTCTTTCTTGCGGCGATGCGCCCGGTCGAGCCATCGTCCGCCGACAGCACGGAGGACAGCTCCATAATAGTGTCACGTGACGGCACGGTGGTCACGTGCACCGCGTCATGCGGCGCGCTCTTTGGCATCCAGCCCGACGATTTCGCACCCGGGGGAACAAAGCTTCACGTGGCCCGGTTCGTGCCAGAGTATGCCATGTATGAAGCATCCGGCCACAACAACAATAGCAGCGACGCCGACGCCAACACGACTGGTACTATGAATGTACAGGAGAGAGGGCGGTTTGACTCCGTCGCCGTGACATTGCCACACGGCCCCGCAACTGCGCGCATGACCATCTCTGCAATCACATCATCTCTGGGAGACACGATGATCATTCTCCGCTTCGAGGTGGAGCAGATGTCACACGACGGCGGACACGAGCGGTTCAGCAGTGCGGACCAACAGCCTGACACGCGTCCGCCGCCGCTCTTTGCTATGTCCTTGGCAGACAACGAAGCCCCATGCCCCCTTCCCAGCCGACGTGTGAACTCAGTTGAGTACCACGCCGCCGCCGCCTTTCCCAGCCGTCGGGCAAACTCAGTCGAGTACCACGCCGCCCCCATTGCAAACCGTCGGATGGATTCAGTCGAGTACCAGGCCTCCATCTCAGTTCCCAGACGTCGGGCAAACTCAGTAGAGTGTCAGGCCGCTGCCTTTGCAAACCGTCGGATGGATGCGGTCGAGTACGAGGCGTCCCTCCCTCATTCACTTGCAATGTCCCTGGACGAGGTGTCAGAGGAGCCAAAGAAGGCGCGCAGATATGGCAAAATGCAATCGAAAGTGCAATTCGACACGGAGGGAAGTGAGACGGACGCCGTCGATATCAGCGCGGCAGGGAGTGCAATGGACCACTCTGATGTTGACGTGCACATCGACGTGGAGCACTGCAAGCACAGCAGCGGCGAGGAGGAAGCTGCCGGCGCGCAAAAAGAGCAAGGCGAAAGAGCGCCGCCGAAACCAAACAAGGCGAGGAGTGTGACATCGGAATCGCAGGCATCGTCGACGGCCTCGCGTATCGATGGGGTGCGGGAGCGCATTCTCTTTGGGGCGGGGGCCAGCACGGGTCGGCTGGGCGTTGTGCTCCGCATCAGTCTCTTGCTCTCCGTCGTCGGCGTCATTGCCATTGCGGCCTCCTCATACGTCGAACTGGACAAGCGCACGAGCGAGTACACGTCATCAGTCCAGCACGTGATCTTGGCAGCCAAGCGACGAGTGTACGTGTATGACATTCTCGATGCCACAGAGCTCCTCGTTCTCAACACTCTAGGCGCATATGACCTCTACAACGCATCCACGATCCAGGCGCGTCTCTCCACTGCCGCATTCCATCTGGACGACGTTCACGGTCAGCTCTATGCGGGATTCAAAGGCATGTCGGCGGATCAGAAGCTTCTCTACACGTCGCTCACCATTCCCATAGACAAATTCGAGGGCGGCGAGAAAGTAGTGCAGATGACCAACCTGTGGAGTCTCATCGACCTGGTCGTCGCAGAGGCGAGGGCGATATCCATCATGCATCCAGGCGCCGTCGTGGCAGACAATCCGTCGATCTACTTCATTTACCACAACGCACTCACCATTATCGAAACGTGGATCGAGCGGTCGATGGCACTGTACCAAGCGTCGGCGGTCACTGCAAACCAGGACGCATCACAGACGGCGAACATGGAGGTTGCGATTGCAATGGCTTTTGCTGTCTTTTCGACGATTGTCGTTCTCTTTCCGCTTCTGGTGCTCATTGAGAGACGTCAGACCTCCGTCATTTGGCTCTTCCTTACGGTGCCGAGACAAGTCACGTCGGGCATGGCGGACCACTGCCGCTCCCGCCTCGAGTCGCGTGAGGCGCTTGACGACGGATTCGTCGATGACAGCTCGAACGACGCTGACGTTGACGACGGCAACAAGCCTGGCAACGCCGATGGGGACACTTCCAAGCGCAGCAGTATGCGCGACAACCTTGCGCAATCGCAATCCAACGACGCAGACCAGGACTACGATCATGCGCCCACTGGCACTAGTGGCGCGGGAGTATTTGCTGGCCTCCCCGCCATGTTCAGCAGGGCGCACCGGCAGCAACGAAATGGCAAGCCCCACACCGGTCATCTGTCGCACGCACGTCGTGTCAAACGCGCCGCTATACCCACAGTCACGCAGCGGGCAAAGCTGTTTGTGTCTAATCAGATGCGCAACATCATCTGCGTCGCTGTGCTGCTTGTCATCTCGCTCGCGTTTTTTGGGACGATGCACGCCATTGTCACGAGTTTCATCAAGGACAACGAGTTGACGGCGGCATCGGTGAACAACAATAGCAAACGGAACTACTACGCGCTCGTGTCCTTCCTGCTCATCAGAACGCTCGCGGGGGCAAACACGACAGAGGAGGTCATCTCCACAAACGACATGTTCAATAACGCAACACAGCACGCGTTGCAGCTCCACAATGAGCTGCTGTACGGCGACGCGACCCTCGGGATACCCGCCATCGCAACCGAGCCGCGCTTCCAACCGCTGCTCTTCAAGAACGGATGCATCGAAACATCACCCGCCGATTGCGACACGTTTTATGGGGGGCTTCTCGACAACGGGCTCTCTGTTGCATTTCTGCAGTTCATCCGCGACTGCCGGTTGCTGCGCCAACCCGCATATGACATGCCCGTGCCGTGTCCCCTGCCAGTGCTCAAGGACTTCATCATCGAACACAACATGGGCCCAATGAACACCTTTCTGGACCAATACTTGCGCCCATCCCTTGTGCGAATGACAGAAATGTTTGGAACAACGCTTGACCAGGACGTCGTGAACCTCCAGAATCAGCGCCTCGTGGGCACCATCGTCTACTGCTGCTTGGTGGGCGCCCTCTACATCTTGTTTTTGATGCCCATCGCCGGCCGTGCGAATGACGACGCCAAGAAGTTGCAGGTGCTGCTGCTGTGTGTACCGCCCAACGTGCTCAGGTCGACGCCCGCCTTTGCAAATGTCATTCGCGAAAATTACGCATAGGCTGTGGTTGTGCCGTCGCAATATGGGCTGTGTTTGTTTCCTTTGTATAACTTGCGTGCTACGCGCTTGTCACGTGACTTTCCTATTGACTTGTAAGGTTTTTTTCCGATTCCGGCCACCGAAGTATTGTATGACGAAATCGTTAGTGAACCTAAACTATTGAAATCATCATAGTAATTGGAATTCGGTGAAATCAATTGATACTTCTTTCTAATTCCGAGCATCAGTAGACTTTTTGGGCATTGCTACAGTGACCGTGCCGATATCTCTCAAAACGGCCCGACAACCAAACAGCATTTATTCCACAGTCAAACGGGCTCGAAGTTCCTGATTCATCATTTTATTATGTCAACATATTTGTCGCACCAGTAAGTATGTAAGTGTATTGCTCGATTCGCTCGGGATGAGAGTGATTCGGTCGTCGGGCATCGCCGGGCCGGCCCGCCGGCCAGTCACGCCGCGGCCGGTTCTGTTTAGTATGTTCGGCCGCCGGCCGTATCATCAGGCGGTTGTACGCGCAGTCATGCATCTGTGCGAGTTAGTTCATTGATTTAATGTTCCAAAGCATTTTGAATAAACAAACTGTGAATAATACAAGACTATTTGTGCGCCTAAGAAAAACGTGACAATTGGATGTTAATCGGGTGCCGGAACTTGCACACTGGCACGGCCGAAAAGCCGCGCTGCCCGGACGGCCGAGCTCGGACTGGCACATCAGTCGCGCGAGCGGGACGGATGCTCGGCAAAAGGGCGGCATGTATCGACAAGTGGCCTACCCGACAGACATTCCCGAATTCGTTCAGGCTTGCAGCTTCGGATGTTCCGCAGTATTGTCGGCCGCCGATGACTCTGCATCAAAACCGCGACTCAGTGACGATGAATCGCGGGACCGGCCATAGCGCCTGTGTCTTGAAATGCTTCGAATGTCGACACGACGAGCCCAAGAATGAAAACCTGCTTACCGTTCACATTTGAGCAATTGACGCGGTTGAATTGGGCAATCGCGGACAACAGGCTACTAGCACCTGATCCTGAGTTCGCGCCATTTGTGAAAGTACTGAATTTCAATTACTATGATGATTTCAATAATTTAGGTTCAATGTCGATTTTCCACCATGCAATACTTATGTGGCCGGAATCGGAAAAAATCCTTACAAGCGGGTTCCTTTCTAGGAATTTCCCGGTTGTCAGTGGCGGCCGGCACCGGGACCGTCCCGGCGGCTAGGCTTTGGCCGGCGTTCACTGCCGCCGCCGCCGGCGCTCAGTGCAGGAGACGGTCCGATGCCTACAGTGACATACTGCACGCGCATAACTCTGACTTAAAATTAGCTAGTGCGATTATGTCATCTTCTTTATCCACTGCCGCGGTATCATTGCGCACACCGAACACAGCTCGGCGGTGGGCTCGGCCGGTCAGTAAAACAGTGGACCGAGACAGTCGGCATCTCGGCTACACTACTGAGTCAGAAACGGGCACTGACTTCTGGGACAACGGCCAAACCGGCAAGCGCCGAGCGAAAAAATACAAGGGGAGCACTCACGCAGCCGACTAGCCGGACTGTTGCTGCTCAATCTTATGGCGCAGTTCAGCAAATGACCTCCAGCGGAGGTGTTTACGGCAGCGCGCTGTCGCAGGGCTGGTCGGACGGCTCCGTCGCGTTATTTGCGGGTGCAGATCGTAAGTCACGCGTAGAGCGCTTCTTGCAGTCGACCAAGCGAGGGCTCTTTGGTGTTCCCTTCGTGATGGTTAAGAATGCGGCACTGGCGCGCGCGTGGGTCAGCATAGAGCTGCTCATTGACTTCTTCCAGCTGCTCGGCTTTCCCTTCAACGCGTACCACAAGGACTTCCCGTGGAACGAGTCGCAGTCGCTGTGGTTCCAGCAGTTCCTACGGCCATTTGCCTTCGAGTCGTACATCGAGAACCTGCGAGCCGTTTTCTACGTCGCGGTGGCGATTGTCATTTTCCTTCTCGCCAATGCATTCTTCGTCGGGTACTCGTTCTCAAAGAACAAGTTCGGTATGCTGCCGGTCACGTGCCTGAGGGCCATCGCGGGGCTCAGCTCGACTGTTCTTTTCATCCCCCTGACGGGCATCCTCGCGGCGCGACTGAAGGACGGTCCGTGGTCGGGCGTCGACCTGTTCGAGAAGGTCCTTGCCATCATCGTGGGCCTCGCTTTCATATTGCTCTCGCTGCTGTGCGGGATATGCTTTTCCGAACCGAATCCCGCTTCGCGGACCGTTCTCAATAGGGCGCACTCGCGCGTCGACCTCTATGCGAGCGCGATGCAGGCCATTCTGTCGGTGACGTTCACACTGATGACTGACGAGGGAAAGGAGGCGTGGGCGCTTGCTGGGACTTTGATCGGGGCGTCCGCCACAACTGCGTTGCTGTTCACATGGTATCCCCCATACTACAGGTTTGTGTGTTTGTGTGTGTATGTGTGTGTACGATTGGAGAATGTCACAATCACTGAAACTTGACACACCGACACGCACCAATCCTGGCAGGTATTCGTTCTCTCTTGCGCGTGCGTCGGCCTACTGGCTGGTCACGTGGGCAGGCCTGTGCCTTCTCGTCGTTCTGAGCAAGGACGACCAGGAAAACCAAGCGTTCATCTTCTTTCTCTTTGGAGCGCCCTTCGTTTGTATGGCAGCCGTCACAACTACAAACTGGAGACGTCGTCGGATTGCCGCCGCGGACATCGACACTCTGCGCAACGCACTCGACGTCGAGCTCAAGGTCCGCTTGCACCTGATCAAGTCGGGGATCTTCTTCAACTACAGACCCCCCGGCACGCAGCCGGCGTACGATAAGTTGGATGAAGTGGACGACGACGTTGCGCGCAACGCCATTGCACAATGCAACGCGTGGTACCGAACGGCGGTGCGACGCAATCCCCGGTCGTCCCTCATGCATACGTTCCTATCCAACCACTACCAGTATTTCATGGGGAACGGGCAGCTTGCACTGTCGGAGCTGCAGGCGGCGGAGGAGCTGTCGCCGCACTTTGACGAGGACTTTTTCATCTACAGAAGGAGGCAGATGGTCCAGGATGAGATGGCAGGAGGAAAGGGCGATGTGATCCAGGTAAGGGAAGTGGGGAGTGGCGCGAGAGTGTTATGATGCACTGCATGTGTGAAGCGTGCGACTGATAGTTTGTCACTCATAAGTCGCGCATGTTTCGGCAGTGCGGGCACCCGGCGCGATTTCCTCACAACCGCTGCACTCTCCATAGATTTTCCAGTGGTTATCGCAATTGGACTGGCTCATGCACGCAATTACCCCTCACCGCCTCCGCTCACTCCCAACCCTTCACTCCCCTCGCAGTTCATCCGATACCAGAAGAACATGGCGGAAGTGCAGCGCCACGACATTCGCGCGACGCACGCCCAACTTACCTTTTGGATGGAGCTGAACACCCGGAAGTCGATTTCCTCGCTCTCAACAACATTGCACGTCGCGTGGCGACTTCTATTTACAAGGCGCAGAAGGGTTACCAAGAGCTGTTGCGCGCCAACCCAAACTCCCCACAGACGCTGAGGATGTACGCCGCCTTCAACATGGACGTCGTGAACGATCCGATGACCGCAGAGACGCTGCTTGGGCGTGCGTCGGAGCTGGACGACCTCGAGGGAAGCGACGGTGACGACCGTGCAGGAAGGCTGAGCGCGCTTGAAATGGGCACGATGACTGTGGCAGAGATGCTGATGGACGACAAGTACGCGACGGTGACCGTGTCCGGGGACTTGCATAGGGAAGGCATTATCGCGGCAATGAACGTGTCAGCGTGTAGGTTGCTTGGGTACCGGTCACGTGAGCTTGTCGGTAGGAACGTCGCGTCGATAATTCCGGAGGTGAGCGCGATAGCGCAAAAAAACAACTGTTCATAGCTTTCATCCGGGGGGGGGGGGGGGGGGGGGG
>CALSCR010002366.1:11267-28199 GCA_943704495.1 Pigoraptor chileana
GGGGGGGCGGTCATGCTGTTGCTGTCAGAGACGTTATCGGACAGTTCAATGCGGGATGCGCACCGCTGAACCTACGTCTCCTATCCACCATGCATTCTCATTCTATTGCAGCCCTTTGCGTCGCACCACTCGGGGTACGTCAAGAGGTACCTCGAAGAGGGGACGTCGTCGTGGCTCGAGCGGCCCGTGCGCGTATACGCACTCCACAAGAGTCGATATGCCATCCACGTGGTCATGTGCATCACGCAAGTGTGCTCGCCCACGGGAGGCATCCTATTCCTTGCAGCGATGAAGCCGATCGCTGCACCGCAGAGACTCGAGGGAGTGCGCGGTGAATCTGCATGCACTCTCATCGTCGCCCCCGACGGGCACGTGGTCACGTGCACAGCCGCATGTGGGGCAATGCTTAACATTGGGCCGGACCAGTTCGGGCCCAACGCACCCCAGTTGCCGGCTACACGCTTCCTCCCCGATTACGCCGCCATTTCCGCGGGTCTGGCGACAGACGGCGTCAAGGAGAAAGAAGCTGCCTCCGGCGAGCGGAACCATCGTCCGCTACATCAGCTTCGCATTATCTCTGTGGTCAATTCACGTGGCTCTTCCATTACCGCATCCGCGTCTGTTTCTACGCTGACCTCCAGCAGTGGCGACACGGCCGTGCTTATTACACTCCAGGCCATGCCGCACGTCGCTCATCGGTGCGTGGCAACGACATGTACGCCGGGGCTCAGAGGGTGGACATACCAAACGCCCCACTGGACAGCACACTGCACTTGTTCGGGAGCGCACGTGGTCGTGATGAATCCGACGGTGTCCTGCATAGCCCTCGCGTGGACGCCGAGCGACGGCAGTTTAGGGTGGGCACCGAGAACAGTCTCCGATCGCCACGCGGCAGCGATGAGACGGTACTCGGAAATGCGCCGTCGGACATGCGGAGATTGAGCCGTGTTCACTTCGACTCTGTTGTTGCTGAGGATGGCGGGACTGTTCACCAGCACGCCGTAACATTGCAAGAGGAGGGGTGGGAGAGCATTGAGCTGACGCTGGTGCGCGACCATACAAACCGCGACATAGACATGACGGTCGGTCCTGCCGTGAGCGTCTCTGCGGTCGATGCGCAGGTTCAGGAGGAGGGTGCGGCCTCCAACGACCACGTGTCTGGCGATGAAAATAGCGACGACGGCCACGAGCACTACGGCGGCCGGAGCAGGAGTCGCGCGGGAAGCGTTGCGGCCTCCCAAACGTCATCCTCGTCGTCATCCCACATTGGCCACGTGCGCGCAAAGATACTCATGGGAAAGGGTGCCGGGATAGGGCGCCTTGGCGTAGTTCTGCAGGCGGTCTTTCTCTTTGTTGTGTCCGGTCTGATTGTCATCGCGTCCATTGGCATGGTAATGACGGCGGACCAGGCGCGCAAATACGCAGGCACGGTCGATGACGCCATATCGGCGTCAGTGGAATCCCTCCTCACGTACGACATTGCAGACTCGGCGTTTTCGCTGGCGCTTCAGAGTGGCGGTCTTTACAATAACAAGAATGAGACAACCCTGAGGGCGCGAATGGCCGCCACATCGAAGGAGCTGGACACCATTCACGCCGCCCTCTGTGCCAACGTGCAGGATCTTCCCGAGGACCATCGCGCTCTTTACATGAAGCGTTCTCTCGACGCCACCATAGTCGACGAGGTGACGGAAAATTTGGTGAACCGGACATACAACCTGTGGGATTTGGTGGACTTGTATGCAAGCGACGCGCTCCTCTTATCCAGGTTGCCCCTCCCCGGGATAGACTCAACCGGCTCGTACCGATTCATCACGGGAGTGGTTGCCGATCCGTTGTGGCCTGCGCTGGCGAGCTCCGTCGACTACTACGTCGCCACCGCGCGGAACACGAGCGACGACGCGTCGAAAGTGGCGTTTCAGTTCTTCACGATCGGCCTGTCGTTCATTCTCGCATCGACCATACTCGTCGTTCTTCCAGTACTTGCCCTGATAGAGCGCCGTCAGATGAATGTCATCTGTCCGTTTCTCCACGTGCTGAAAGCGATCGTGGTCGAAATGGCGAAAAAGTGCGACTCCAGAATTGTGGCGCGCAATGCACTCAACGACGGTTTCAACGGGAACGACGACGAGCAGATGCTGGATCACGACACGGACTACGATGATCAAAAGAACACGACGCAGTTCAGAGGCGAGAACGGTGCCGACGGCAACAACTTGTCGAAGGGACGAGGGTTCGGCGGATCTGTCGATCACGTGACGGCGTGGCGGGTCCGACGCGGAATGGACGGCCTTGACCGACTTAAGAAACCGACGCTGTCAGTGCGGGTGCGACTGACAGCCCGCAACCAGGCATGGGCTATCCTGAAAGTGGCTGTTCTTTGCGCTGCGGGCGTCGTGTTCTTCAGTACAATGTCCGTGGTCGTCAACTCGTTTGTCGCCGCCAACGAGACGACCGCCATCTCCGTCAACTACAGCAACCAACGCACGTACCAGACGCTCCTAAACGTCTTTTCCGTGCGGATGATTGCGGGAAGCAGTGGCCCCGTGAGACGTAGCACGTTTCAGGCGTACCTGTCTTCTTTCTCGAAGAGTGCGCTGCAAACGCACGAAGATCTCCTCTACGGCAACCCGGAGCTCGGAATCCCAGCATCCGCCACCGAGTCGCGCTACAGGTACCTGCTATTCGAAAACGGGTGCGTCGACGATTCGCAGCCGGATTGCAGCACTGCGTACGGGGGACTGCTCGCAACGGGCCTTTCTGCGGCGCTGCAGCGTTTTTTGCGCAGTGCCACTTCGATCGGCGCAGTTGCATCCGCACTCCCGATGACCCTCGATGTCAACAAGACGCGCAACTTTTACGAGGGCCAGGTCTTCCACCAGTTTGAGTTGTTTGGGGAAGAGTACCTGCGGCCGTCGCTCAACGCAATGACAAAGTCTTTCGGTTCGAATCTCACCAAAGACGTCGACACGCTCGACAGCGGCATACTCGTCGCAACCGTCGTCTTCTGCTGTTTCATCGGCCTGTTTTACGTGACTTTGCTCGTCCCTATCGCCGGACGCGCATCCCACGACACCCGGTGGATGCAGATCCTTCTGCTGTGCGTTCCGGCGGACATCCTTAGAGCGACGCCGTCCCTCGCCGACTTTATACGCGAGCACTATACGCAGCGCGTTTAACACCGCCGGCATCTCCGTGTAACACTCGTCGAAAGAGGAACCACCTGTTGCCTTTCGATATCCGGGGGTGTAGTTATATAATTCACATACGATTACTAAGACGCATCTTGCAACCTTTTTCCGCAAGAACTGAGACACATGCACAGTCGTGCGTTGACGACCAAAGTTATAAAAAATTTCTTTTCCAGCCCCGACCGGTTTGAGCAATTCGTGACTGCTGTGACCAGGTTAGGGTTAGGGTTAGGTTTAGGTTTCACGTAACAGTGCGGCGAGTTGGTGTACGCGGCCGCCGGTTATGCAAACTTCGTCTGGTCTGCTGATCCCTTTTTTTTATGCCAGCCTATCCGTATCTCAGAACAAGCGGATGGAGCCGCCGAAGAACCGGAATAGCCTGCGGCCGCTGCGCCGCGGCAAGTAGATGTCCGTGTCATCACGTGATCCGACCTTCTCGACTCAGAATGAAATATTAATTCCAATTACATTTCCCAGCGAAGCCAATATTTCTTTTCAGTAACAGCTGAGCAATCTAAAACTGAATTGAAAAGAACCCGACTCATTACTGAGAGCAAAGATTCAGTTTGCATTCAGGTTCGCCTTTATCTCGGGAACTACCTGTGTGAGCTGCCAAACCCCATGATGCCGACACAACACAGACAAGCCGACAAAGGCTGTAGCCGGGCCCGGGGGACGTGAGACCGTACGACCCGCGGCCGACTGGCCGAATTTCACGCCGATAGTGCCGTCGATAAACGTAATGCAACACCATGCTAACACACAAACACACACACACACACAGACCAACGCACACAAACACACTTACACATACATTGCCGGAATGCGGCCACCGCGGCCCGTCAGTGGGACCCCTCCCGATCACTGACTGGCAAGGCGGTTGGTCACGTGACGCACACCCTCGGGCAGACCAGACAGATAATCATCCATAATCGACTATTCAGCTGACAATGGCATGCTTTACACTGACGGCATCCGAAGCTTAGACGTCGACGGTGTAGGCCTTGTTCTCGTGCAGCTCAAGGGCGTCCGTGCTGGCCGACTCACGCAGAGGATTCGACGTCTGCGCAACGTACAGCTCGTTGTCGTGGCGAGACGGGCGGTGCTTGGGCGCCGTTTTGCTGCACACATTCAAACATATGGACCGTCAGGCATCAACCGACCGGTTATTATACGTATGTGTCGGAGCATATGGTACGCACACAAACTGTAACTCCGGCCGAATCAACCTGAACGCCTGCCAGAATTCAAATGGCCGTACTAAACTTTTGATACGGCGTGGTCACAGAGAGTGCGAAGAAGTGCACACTCGTCGTCCATATCACAACCAGTGCGGTGACAGCGACATCATCCTGACAAGATCACGTGCTTATTCGCAACGACATAGAGAACTGAGTCACTATCCCGTCACATATGGCCACATTTTTAGTATGACACATGCTAAGCATTGCCGGGTGCAGGAATGTTCAAAGGGGACTGTCACGCATTGTCCACATCGATTGGATTGAACAATCCAGTACATGAAAAGCAGAAATTGCGCCCGCATAGACTCACCCATACGACTTGCCAGCCCCACGCTTCTTGTAGAGAACAAAGCCGACGGCGGCGGCAGCAAGAGCGACGCAGACCACAATGGGCGCCACAATCGCACCCACGTTTGTCGACGACTTTGATCCGCTCGAGCCTCCCGAGGTGGGTCCACTGGGGTCACTGGGGCCACTGGGTCCGCTGGGTGTGACGGGTGCATCAGGCACCTTCTCTTCGGGAACAGACACACTCGCGGCGGGGTCCTGCAATGAAAGAGCAACACCGCACATGCATCGACAACAATAATCAGACAACGCACATAAGCCGCATTTGAGACAGCACGAGCCCCCGCAATGCATTTGCGGCAAGCAACAGAGCGACATGCCAAGTGTGACTAAATAGTAAGGCTGCTGCATATGCATCCATTACAGTGCAAGTGTGTGCAATACGCACCCGTCCGGCAAATGACGTAAAGTGGTTCGTCTCGCACGTGATGGCAGTGCTGGTGCGGCTCACAAGCTTCACGCCCGTGGTGTCCCACTTTTTGGTGGCAGGGTTGTAGAACGAGCACGCCACTGCTCGTTCAAGTCCATTTTTTTTCCAGATGAGAACAAAGAAATGGCATGGGACAGTGAACGCATCGGTGTCAGTCAACGCATGGAACTGAACGTAAAACGCAGTACTTCTTACACACGACAGTTGAGAGTGTGTGCCTCATGACAGCCTAAACATTGTGTCTCGTGTAAAGAGCATATGACCGAAGCGCCATGCAACACATTTTCAAGCATTGCAGTCAGAGCCGAGTACCCACTGGACGACTGGGCGCAGCCGCCGGGGCAGGGGATGGTGATGCGGATGGGGGCGCTGGTGGCCTGCACGGGGTACTCAGAGCCAGTTTCCTGATTGATCAGCGAGACGTCCAGCACATTCGTCAGCGTGCTGTGGGTCCATTGTTACAATGCAATCGACCGCAGGTGTGCACGAATTGCAGCCGATGTATGCAACCGAGGGAGGTGGATACAGACGCAGGGCGAGTACATGGTGGTAGGAATATCAATGGAATGGGAAGTGTTAGAATTGCCATCATTTACGCTGCGTTAGGATCCAGCGCGAGATAGAGAGGCACACCCCAGCGGCGGTCAACATAGAATGTGCATTCAGATATGATAGTGACGTATTCGTATGGCGGATTGTATCAGTGCTGCACATGCATACCCAGAGCCGCCGTAGGGGTTTGATTTGTATGTGGCGACGACACTGCCGACATTCACAGAGCAGCCGCCCTCGTCCGCGCATCCAGCACTGCAGCAAGGCAAGCATGCCAAGGTCCCAAAAAGCAGGCGTATAAGCATACACACACATACACACGCACATAAGCATACATACACTCACACACACAGTGCATGATACAGCTCAGTGCATGGCTGCAGCGTCACCAGACAGTCCGCTTGGAGTACGTGCTGATGAGCATTTGCAACTGGCACACTGCATTGCGGCCCAACCGACATGCCCAGCCCATATATCATCGTCTTTTAATACATATACGCACTCTGTGATGATGCCAGCCAGGGCTGCGGCAGGGACGTTGAGATCGCACGATGCACATCCGCCAGTAAAGGTCATGGGCTTGTTGTCACTGCTCGAATACTGAAAGTTATTCAAAGGTACATAACGGCATTGGTCAGGGGATGGGCAATAATATGATGAGTGTGCACAGACCTCGTATCAAAATGGTCTATGTCAAATTTTGTGTATGTGTGAGAGTGAAACGGGCTTGCAGATAATACAATCACGTATCAGTACAAGCGCAAGAATAACGGGCACCGAGCAACGTTTGTGGTCAATCGCAACCATGCATGTGTAGCACACAAACAAACCCGACAACTGATCGCAAAAATCATATCCGTGTCCACAACATTTATGCCAATACAGTGGATTGTAATTGATAAGCAATGCCAGGGATTGAGCACGCAAATTGAGGCGCACTAACCCGCTGCACATCGACGACCATCTTGAGCTTTCCGTCGGCCGTTGCAAGGACCCTTGGGGCGCCGTCCGCCGTCACGCTCTTGGCCAGCGCACTCCCCATCTTCTTCACCATGTCTCCAATGGCACTGCCCGCCTGCGCAGACAGGGCGCCATCGGCACTCACCGTCTGCAACAACAACAAAACGATGTGTCAAGGATGTGGTGATCAAATCAGTCCGTGTTCTAAGTTCTTGGACTCATGCGTGTCGATATGTACATGCAGCATCCCACAAGCGTTTATGGCGATACCTCAGCCATGACCCTTTGGACGCGCATCTAGCAATGCCTGAAAAGGGGCAGTCGACACAGCAAATAAAACAACTCTTTTCAATAAACGCACCTGTTTTGCAGTTTCCAAAACGCGCAATGCGATGTCATCGTTCATGGCAGACGACCCGGGTGCAACAGCGGCCGCCACAACCAGCGAGAGATACTTGCGCACCCTGCAACCGCAGCATACACACACGCGCACACACACACATACACGCATACGCACACACAGACACATACACGCACACGCACACACACACACACACACACACATACACACACACACACACACACCGCAATAAGTGAGTGAAGGTAGAGTAGGTGACGGTAGGTAGAGCGGTAGATACGAGAGTAGGCATTTAGTGTGCCCACAATAATCGGATGGTCGCGCAGCTTCATAGTCGCCAAAACACGCCACAACACACACAGTACACAAAAACATACGCGCAAACTCTGCGCACACTTACGCGTTTAAAAGTTCGTCGGAGAGGCAACGAGCGGCAGCAACAACATTGCCAAGAACATTGGTGAGCGTAGCAATCAGCGAATCCGTCAATACAATCGACGGCCACAGTTTATCAAGAAGCGCAACCGTGCGAGTAACGACCGTCGACAGCGAGGCAACACACGTTCCATTCTGCACGAAGAAATTAATGGAAGCACACGGCACAAAGAGAGCAAACCGTTCAGTGTAAAGAGACAGTATCATAATGGTACATAACAACCACACAATGCCCAAATGTGACAACCACGGCAGGCCTGTTTGCACGCGGCGCCCACTGACCTTGAGCCGATCATTCATATAGTCAAGCGCACTTCCAATCGAGTCCAAAAATCCCTCAACATTGCCGCTGGCGAGCTCGTTTGAGGCGGAACCAGAGAGAATGTTGTCGTTTACATACTTTGCAACATCGTCTCCCGTTGCATCGGCACTCAATGCCTTGGGCAGAACAACCTAAAAACGCCGCAAGGTAAACACCCACACGCACACACATATTTATACACACAGATACAGGTAACAATACACATCCATATTTCGTGTTAGTGTAATGGGGACCACAATCAACATTTCAGTCGATCAGCTGCACTAAACATCAAACAATAGGACACACTTATATCGCTTTCAATGCCGCCAACGATTTGAAGCAATTCAACGGCATTGTGATCTCGCAACCCGCAGAGACAAAGTCGCGTGTGTACGGCACTCACAATATGTGAATGCACACGCGCATGAGTGGACCAAACTTCATCGTCACTCCAGATCTGCCGGTCTGGTCAGTCCTCTACTGAGAATGTATGATATATGACAGCTTTCCCCTGCCGCCGACCATATACGGCAGCTTTGTCCTCTACCGAACAGATAATGTGCAGCGGTGCAAGACTTTTGAGGATGCAGTCCTCCGCTGAACATGCAGCACATACCGTAACAGGCGAGGTAACGGTGGTCGATGCACCGTGGGCATCCGTCGCTGTCACAACAACCGTGGTGTCATACTCGGTGACGCCGGAGCGCGCCGGGAACTTCATGCGCGCATACGACTTGATCGTGCTCTCCGTGCGATATTCAACATCACCCGACTCTGTCTGGATGCCAAACTGATACTTGACGGGCCCATCCACGTCAACGAACCCGCTCGCAAAGACCCATGCCATTGATGTGGCGTTGACTGTGGGCGCCATAACGGCCTGTGGTATGGGGGGAGCGTGGCCTTAGGTTCAGATTCTCAAACAACCAAATTGAATTTTAAACTGAACAAAAGGTTTAGCATATATACACACACGCGCGCGCATGCACGCACACACACACACACACACACACACATACATGCACACACACAACACGCACACACAACACACACACACACAACGGCGCCGAAAACAGACAGCGCTCACCTTGCCACCACTTGGAGCGCGGTTCACATTGACCACCGCACCGCTCTTTGCGTAGTTATCCTTGTAGTTATCCCACACACTGCCGAAACGCACTTGGAACTTGTACGATTGCCCGGCCATAAGCACACCCTCACGGATGCAAAGCGTCTGTTCGTTGGCGACGGTAGCCGCCGTGCCATTGTCGAATGGGCAGAGGCTTCCTGGCAGGTTGATCGATGCGAAACCTGTATAATAGCAGTTATAGCCGAACAAACAAACAACAAACCAGCATCACAACACAACACAAAGTGACACACGCACCACAGTGTTCATATTCAGCATGTGTTAGGGGCTGGCAGCGTGACACTATTATAAAGTCTGAGGCGGTCGATGGCACCGCGTAACGGGCATGTGAGGCCATCAGCCACTAACCACTCAGCAGGTGTGACGAAAATCTTCATCATATGTACACTCCGGCCCTCACTTCTCAAGCGCTTACATGTGGACATTTTCTTGCATATTGGCAGACACACACATACGCACATACATTCACATACAAACATAAATTACACACACACACACAAACAAACAAAACGTACACATTGCATGCGTGTGCCGTGTGCACACAACAGTATACAAAAGTGTGCGCATGCGCATCAGCAATGCTCACCAGGCTCAACGATGTTTATCCATGCAAAGTATGCCGGGGCCGGCGTGCTCCAGGTCACGTTGCCAATAACAGCAGAGAGGTAAACGCGCTCGTTCTCGTTGTAGCTCGGCTTGACGTCGGCCACATAAATAGAGGGAAGAGGGTATTGATTGCCAATCGTCATCAACAGCTTGACTTTGATTGTGGTAGTACCTCGCGGCTCGGACAATTCGCCGGGACCTCCGTTCCATTTCTGTCAGTCGCGAGTCCGCGATTGTATTTGCGTATTAGCAACATGTGTGTGATGTGTGTGAGGTTTTCCGGCGCAAGAAACGTTAATAAACATAGAATGCAAATGAAGAATGTGCACGCTACCAACGTCGGCCCTATTACATAATAATGGTTGACGCATCCAGGAAACAGTATCGTGCCCACAGCAATTATACGCAGGAATGGCGAAATGGACCCCCGTAAGAGAATCGGGACAGGGTCAGACTGGATACATGCAATTTCATGATCGGCAGTGGTGAATGACACGGGGGAAAATACTGACATACGGCAATTCACTCCTGTACTGACTGAATGACCCCAATTGTGACCCCGCTCACCTGTTGCGATGTGCGTCCGGCAGTCACAGTGAAGCTCATGCCGAGTGCATTGTACTGGCTGATGAGGTCCGTGTAGGAAAACGTGTAATTTCTCTTATCCGGGCGTGATTTGTCCATGCCGAAACTATGGCAGGCCATGGGGTGCAGTGTGACGCGTTGTAAATAGCAGTATACGCGGAGGGAGAGGGAGAGAGAGCGGGAGAGGGAGAGGGAGAGGGGGAGGGAGAGGGAGAGAGGGTGGGGATGGTGAGGGGGGAACATGTACAATCAAGGGCTCTCATAACTTGAGAGCCCGTGCCGGTATAATTGAGAATTTTTCACAAGAGTGGCATCTGATGGCCAGAGACATGACATGACATAGCATAATTACAGGCAGAATTCCAATTACACTCTGTGCCTCAGTCGTTACTATTAATGAAAGAAGTAGTATGTGTGCAGATTCGGTTCAGCGACGGCGTTCAGAAGATTACATCCACTCTTTTGACTGATAAAATGATGTTAGAATTGATGAGCTACAGTCTATATTGTCGTGGCTAGCTGCATGCACTCATCACAACACGTGTAGTTTCTGTGTACACCAAAAACCAAAAAAATTGAAGAAAAGGAGGGGACAAAGAAGAAAAAAACAGGAAAACATATCATAAGTGTACGCTATTAATTATGCCATTGACAGCGTTCACACGTCGGCAAAGGGGGTTAGGTCTAATATAAGTTAAGTGTTGTGATGGGGTCGTTAAGTGGCATCACTCACCCGGAGAGCTTGAAGGGGACAAATAGCGTGCCGTAGTTTGGCGAGTAGCATGCCACTCCGTTTCCAAACACACACTTCCACAAGAGCGTGTCGCAGTCGACGGATCGCAATGCATGTCCCGGGGGATAGCGCCTGTCGACGCACTCTGGGTAGAGCACAAGCGGTGTCTCTTGTGTCACCCACGTCACACCATCGGCGTCAAAGTGAAGGCTGGGAAAGCTCACAGACTTGCCATATGGCATCTTGACTTCGACCTTCGGCGTGCGCAAGAAAAAAAATGGGTGCAATATTAATCAGTAATGCGTGATATGCGGCAGCCACGAAAAGTGGAGAGAGTCTGTAGCAATGATTAAGAGAACTTAGACGTGACGATGTTTGTTGCTAATTGTCAGATCACATACAACATATATACATATACATTTATGAGTCCACTTCAAATACAATAATGAACAAAGCAACAATACACTACATGCCAGTGTGCACGCCTATACACGCTCTCACAGACACTCATGGCCGCACGCACAAGCGCACGCGCCCACAGTGCCGACTCAGGCTTGTATTCAGCGGTTCACCACAACAAAAGTGCGTGTCACGTGATGATTGCCGCAATTAAAGATAAGTCTGCAATCACACTTACATTCTGAGTGACGATTGTGGGAGTGGTCTTCGGGTTTGAGGACGTCACTGTGAGCATAAGTACCAGTGTGTAGCCGCGACCGCCCGGTTCATCGCCATTACCTAGCTGGCCACTGTGCGGGAAAAACCATTCCGGTAGCTGTGCGTGGATTATGTGAACGTTAGTGTGTGGGTAGTATATGCGTGTAGATTGCGTTAGTGTGCGCGTTCTATGCACCTATACCCACATTGAGCACGGGTGAGTGAATTCCGGGGCCCAGATCCCTGCCGTCTGCTGTTGTCCACAGATAGTGCAGCACAGCCGCATCGCCGCACACCGAGGGCTCCACAATTGCAGTAAATGTCACCGCGTCGCTGATTTCCATGGTCAATGGCCCAACTATGTATGCCTGTAATGGGCACACGTGAAGGCACCATGCATACCATGAGAGAGGTCAATGTGACGATAGGAGCACCGGGGAAGCACAAGCATCGAGTATGAACAAACCTGATTTAAATCAGAGACAGTAGCATAACCTAAACGGCTAAGCAAGGATCAGGACAAGGCGACAAATATTGTAGCTTTCCATAAATGCACACAAACATCTTACAAGCATATATGCATACTTACTCATACACACACTCACACACACTCACCTTATGCGTACACACGCACACGGTGACACAAATACAAAGAAACGTCTCAATCGGTTGCAGTGTCATCTCAAGCACACTCTCGTCTGATAATCCCACAATCAGGCACAAGGGTCAGATGCATACTAAGTTAGTTTAGCATGCCACGTGTACGCAAGCCACACACCTTGGCCGCATGTGTCTCTCCCGTCTTCCTGATAAAGACCGAATCTTCGCCCCGTGATTCGGGTTCACGGCTCGATCGCCCGATAAAGTCGACTAGGTCTGGGGAAAATGCGTATGTGATCCCCGTTTTGAAGAGGGAATTGGGAATGGAAATGTGTCCGTTTGCCGCAAGTTCGCCGTTATTCACAAGGGCTGCGATTGCATCCTGTGTCGAATTGTTGCACACCAATCGTACAAAGACGGGTCGGGAAAAGAGAGAGGAAAATGTACGATTCAAATCAGTATCTTATGGCAGTGTCCGTGGACTCCAGGAGAAAGAGATAGAGAGAGACAGAGATGTATGATAGGATTCAAGTCGGCCGGCAGTGTTTTAAGCGATGTGCCCATATGGACTCCACAAGAGAACGAGAAATAGGAGGCAGAGAGAGGGAGACAGAGAGAGGCAGAGACACACGAACTTAGAGAGAACCCGACAGAATGCATCACGGAGGTACGTTTGCGGTATAATGCCGCATTAAGTAGCCGGGGCATTAGGTAGCAGAACAATCACCCAACCCACCGTGCTTGAGCCGTCGCTGGCTGACACGAAAACAGAAATCTTGACGTCACGGTTTCCACAATTACCAATGTTGACGAGCAGGAGTGCATCGTCACAAGTACTCAGCCGCTGCACGTCCGCATATAGCGACACCTGGAACACGTTCAGACAGCATGCCAGTCAAGCATATATGTATATACATATAAAACAGAAAATACGGCCCAAAGAGTATCAGCACACACAGGCACACATATAATACACACACACACGCGCGCGCGCGCACAAACGGATCATGAGCGAAAATAATGTGTGTCAGTGAGGTTTGTTATCACGTTGATTGATATGGAAAGAGGTTGCAGCTCGCACAGACGCCCCAAAATCGAGACACTCCAGCAAGTTCACTACGCATTTACTCTCCCACAAGTGTCATGATGTAACAGGTGCAGTGCGAATGCACGGAGCGTAATTAATGTCCGCACACACATCGTCACACTAGCTACGGCTGGCCTTGCAAGCCTTCCTTGTGTGTGCATGCATATTCTAGCACACTGCATCAGTACCATCACAAGGTTTGATAGACAGACGCACAGACAGAGAGTACAGTAGGTGAGGCATTGACGACAATTTCACGCACCGTGGGCCTCTCCTCCAGCGCAACGTACAAGGGAACAATCAGTGTCGCAGTGGTGGTGTACGAAATCGCCTGACCCGCAGCCCTGATATTCGCCGCTGCACTGAGCTGCAGCGAGTCGAGTGGCTTGAGTGTCGCCGATCTAGAATCCCGATGGTGTACAAAGGTAAAGCGTGCAACACATCAGCAACAATGCGAGCAAAAATTACCCAGTTTATCCAGTCAGCCAATACCGTCAGCCATCTGACCACCAGGAACACCCATGCTCCTTTCCCCACCTTGAGAGCTCCACAGAGAGCGTGTCGGGCGCAGTGAACGAGCACTTTGCGCCACTTCCGAGCATGGTCAGCGCCTCTGCCACAAACAACGTCGCGCAATCCGATGCAGTATACGTGACGGCGGCAGGGAAGGTTACAGTGAGTGTCGTCACATCCTTCACAACAAAGGCAATTGACTTTGGATCTGGTGCGGGCGCATACAGCGTGAAAAAGGGTGTCGCGGCAGGAGTCTGGAAGGGCGTTGTGGCCGAGCCATCGAAGGATATCTGCAGATGGCCATTGCAAGTGCGGGCAAGTGTGTGGGTATTGTTTTTTATTTCGGTAAGTAAGGAATACCAAATGAGAAAGCGAGGCGACTACCCGGCGATTTAGGATGCTTTCGTGACGATAAAAACGCAAGAACGCGCTATCTCATCACATATACCCTGCACTCAGACACAGGTATGGCATATGCATACACACAATATATAACACACGCGCATTCCAACACACGCGCACTCCAACCCACCAAAATGGAGTACTTTTGCGATTTTGCCATTGCCGGGTACTGGCAGACCATTGTGTTCGCGTCAACATAAGTGGCGGGGAATGTCGTGCGAGTTGCATCCGTGCTGTTGGCGACAAAGACGCACACGGGAGTGCCACCCTGAACAAATCCGGACCCAGACACCTGCGCCAAAAGAAAAAGCATCGGGAAATAAAATATGTGAGCCGGCTCAACTGCGTATATAGCCGGCTACATATATATATATATATATATATATATATGTGTGTGTGTGTGTGTGTGTGTGTGCGTCTGTCTGTTGTGGGTGTGTTTGTATGATGTGTGTGTTTGTGTGCGTTATGTGTGCGTGTGCATGTGCATGCGCGCTTGTGAGTGTGCGCGTCTTGTAAGCAGTCTAAGGTGTCAGAGTATGCTCGCCCAAACATGCACATGCAACAAAGTAAATTTTGAGAGCGGCGGGCTGCATTATATTGACACATTAGTTTTGTGTGCATCTTCAAATTGAAATAAAAACGACTGCTGTCAGGTGACTCACCTTCAAAAGTCCCGCCCGGCTGAAGTCGGCCGCTGTGGGCACAAGGCTATCGACAACCACTGCCCGCTTGTTGTACAACAGTATTTCCGCAGCTGTGTCCGTGTACGTTCCATTCGAGCGCACTGAGATGGACGCATAGTAGCGGCCCATCGAAAGCGTGTGGTCCTGTGGTATGTTGCACTGAATCTTCGCCAGTGGGGCGGCCTTGTCGTAGACCCCGCCAAAGTATATCTGGTCTTTCGTGAACGGCAATGTGACGCCATCGATGCGCACAAGGCGACACGTGGGCGTGTACACGCGACTCCCGAGCTCAGCTCCAAACCCTCCGCCAACAAAGAAAGTGCGCTCGCTGGGAATGGAATTAGGTAGTGTCGGGTCGATTGCAGCAGGCGACACATTCACAACCTGCACACAGGAGGTACTTTGTTGTCCGCAGAGACCACATGCGTCGAGAATCTTCCCGCTCTTAACGACGCCGTCACATCCAACGCAGGTCGAGCCGTTGCCGTTGCAGACGCCACACTTGTCCTGTATCAAATAGGGCAATGACGGATGTCAAAACACACAAGTTGGAAAGCGGTTACTGACATGACAAATTGTCTCGATGTACACAGCCCGAGGCAGATAAGCCATGCAACTCACGTGCAGCGGTCATCCAACTGAAGTCCAGTTGTATTCATACAGCCATACAATTACACACAACGGCATATATTTACACACAACTGCATATAATTACATATATGCGCACGCACCTGCTTCGAATTTATCAATAAGCCCGTGCGCCCTCCATAGCACGTGCCGCACGCGTCGGTCTTGGCGTTGCCGAAGCAGTCTCCCCGGCAGTCCTGCGTCAGCTTTTGAGCATCGGAGGGCACGCAATAGCCACATTTCTGTAATTGATCACAACCAATTGCAATCAAAGTCAAACGGTAATTAATAAAAAGTGACGATAATTGTCTCTGATACACGGCGTGTGCAATTAAAGCATGTCCTGCTGTACGGCCCAGGTAAGTCACGACCCACTCTGCTGGTCGACATTATATGCACGCAATATCGCGTTGACGTGTACGCATAGAATACCCAAACACTGTACATACACACCGGCAAATACACATACTGATGCACATACAAAAGGATATATATATATATATATACATATATATGCATATAATGCATACCGACACAGAGTCAGCGCGGAGGCGCATATGCCGCAGACAGGACATGGACACATATACATATATGCACAAGCCCCCGCCCCCCGCGTACAAGTCAAAAGGATAACGGCACCGGCCGGCCGAGACAGAGAGTCAACCCACGTCCTTTTGGTAAGTGCCCTCGCAGTTCAATGCGCAATCCATAGCCTCATCCCACCAGACACCCCCGCCCTGAGGCAGCTGCTCCATCTGGTACGGCAGTGCGCCGCAGTTGCCGCAGTCGTCAAACAAATACGGGCCACCGCACTCTCCCTTGCAGTCCGCGAGCACGGGGTCCAGTATTCCCGTCGTTCCCATGGAGCACCCGTTGCACCCGTCCTGCGATGCGTCGCCAAAGCACACACCCGCGCAATCCTTGTCATAGTTTCCGCCATCGCACACGCCACAGTCGTCAAAGACAAGTCCGCTGTCCACGATGCCGTCGCAGCCCACGCATGCGTTGTTTCCGCCGCACATACCGCACAAATCCACCATCTTGTTGGATCCCCTGATGCCATCGCAGCCCGCGCACGTGCTTCCCGTGCCCTTGCAAACCTTGCATGCATCATAGACCTAATTTTGTGTTTGCAAATGACATCGAAACGGGGAGGAAAATCAAATAATAGATTTAGATTGGGATGTCATGGCCATGGATTAAGGAGTCAGTGTTAGCACAACAGAGACTGTCACTTCGGACTGACAAGATTGGCACTGACACTGCATCTGCAAAGCCACCAACCAATATTGATGCAATCTTAGCAAACGATTATTGTTTTGTTACAGATCATCCATGGCATGCGCCGGTAAAAGTCAATGTAAGAATTCGGAGTGGGTGGGTGTGTGTGTGTGTGTGTATGTGTGTGTGTGTGTGTGTGTGTGTGTGTGTGTGTGTGTGTGTGTGTGTGTGTGTGTGTGTGTGTGT
>CALSCR010002369.1:0-24798 GCA_943704495.1 Pigoraptor chileana
AGAGAGAGACAGACAGAGAGACAGAGAGAGAGGGGGAGAGAGGGAGAGAGAAAGACAGAGATACAATATTTTAAGTTATTGTCTTAGGCGCCATGCCCTGGACTCCACATCACGAGACAGAGAGGGAGAGAACGAGTGAAGGACAGAGAGAGATGGAGACACACATGGACAAGGGAGCAAGAGAATGATGTGCACGCACCCATCGAAGCGCCTGGAGGAGCAAACCCTTCGGCCTGTCCTCCGCCGCCTGCAGCCGCCCCTTGATCGCAGTGTAGTCCACCGCCGGCAGTTGCGACGGAAGCTCAGAGGGCGGCATAGCGGCGGTTCCGGTGCGTGACGAGTGGTGCATCACGCTGCACAGTGGGCAATCACACACAATAAGGAATCCGCACGTGACCGAGCATGCACGCACCATGGACGCACTTCTCAGTGGGAGGTGAAGTCTGCTTTGTTTGCAAGGCAGCAATAGCACAGACACTCACGCGTGAAGAGACGTAGTCGATGCGTTCACTCTGGGCGTCGTTGGACGGTCCCGCAGTACCTGCAAAAGGCCAGCCCATTGACCCACATGAGCAAGCGCGTGCCAACAACATTTATGCACATTGTCTTACCATGTAGTCCACAAGCGAGAGACAGTGTGTGTGTGTGTGTGTGGTGTGTGTGAAGACGGAAAGATACAGGGGGCGTACCGATGAGGGGCGCATGGGGATGGAAATCGATTCGTTGGGCAGATTGCTTGAAGCCGTCAGCCGCCCAAACAGGTTCTGCATGTATTCGGGAGTGAGCTGCGCGCCAGAGGGACGGCAGGCGAGAGACATTTAAAAGGTAATCAAAGAGTGAGGTCGGCGTTGGTTTCCAAGACAACGCATCGGCACATCATCAATCATACATGGACAATTGCGACACGCAACGAACGGACAGTGACGCGCACCGGTTTCCCGCGGAGAGTCGACTCGAGAGCCTCGACAAGCTCAGCTGCAATGCCGACCAAATTGTGATATTCGGCCTGCATTCGGTTGTGGCGTTCAATGAGGAGAATTTCACGCTGTTCTCCATCCGCCACCTGCTGCTGCAGTAGGCGCACGAGCTCAGCACTGGCCGCCTGTTGCGCGCCCACCGTGGACGCAGAGACGGACGATGTTGCCTCTGTGCAAAAACGGTAATTGCGCACGCAAACAAGTGTGTTCGGATCAGTCGCAGCGTATCCTTTCCTACTGGGCCGTGAGCAGAAAAACGATGCGTGCATCATGCGACAAGCAAAAAATCCATTCAGTTGCCCACACCATCGAGGTGCCACAAGAGCGCCATCCGTCCACATCCACGGCACGCCCACCCCCCACAGCCACCCACTCGGATCTTCTGCGGTCTTTGCACGGGCAGCATGGAGCAGCATCAGCAGGCGCGGTTGGCTCGTTGTCTTGATAGACGCGGCAAGGAAGCTCTCCAGCCGTGACTTAAGCTCGGTGGTCCACGACTCCTGGATAGACGCAGCGGACAGGTGAGTAGGTGAGTATGCACGCATGGCATTCTGTCCCTTGGCCCACAAGTGTTCGCACAGACAAGAAGAGAGAGGGCTCTACGTCCCAACCAACAGCAACACACAAGCATTGTTGGACAGATATGCATTCATCCATCCGCAACTCACGGCAAACAAAGGCTTGAAGGACGGGTGCGCGCGCGGATCGGGAATGAAGGGAAGCGCATAAAATGACAGGAATTCCGTCGTCTTGCAGAGGTCTGCGCCGCGGCTTTCCAGATAATCTTTGAAGCGTTTCATCGATTGCTCTGCCGTTACGCGCTGTGGGGTTGATAATCACACACGTGAGCGCAGTACACAGTGTGCATGGATAGCACATTCGCTTATCTCGTCACCAAACGACACGCATGCGGCAGCGCCAAAGCAGGGTAGTGGGGTGCGAACCTTTCTTGCCTGGAAGCGCGAGTGTAAGAGAGGGAAGATGGCAAAGTAAATGTTTGCGCTGAATTCAAGTTTCTGACACGTGAGGTCCTTCTTGCGGAGAGTCGCCGGGAGATTACGGTCCCACAAAGCAAAGAAGCCGGCGTGGTCGCCCTCCTCAAGAGTTGCCATGATCTCATTCTGCGGAGGCCCGTTGCCGCAAAGTACCTGTGAGCGTGTGTACAATCGGCACACACACGCGCGCGCACAAACACATACTCACACACACACAAATACACAAGCATAAAAACACACACACAACACTCATACTCACTCACACAAGTATATAAACACACATGAGCTCTGGCTTATGCCAAGGTGTCTTAAATATTGATGGTCTCGTTCTGCCTATCTCTCTTGTAGATTCCATGCTCATGGCACTTCAAGACATGCAATTACATCCCACTTCACACCACCGCACACACACATCACATCTTCAGTGTATTCGATCGAAGATTTACCTGCAGGTGGGCCTTCTTCACAGTTTCGCGCGCATCGCCCAGGGACTTATTGGCATACTGCCCAACGGGCTTCCCCTTTGTACGGCACTCGGATTCGAAAGCATTTAGCGTGCCGGGGTAGTGCCCAAACAGAAGATACTGTGCAAGTGCAGAGCGGTCAGAGCAGAGCGGAGCCATTCATCGCGGTATTATACACAAGCACGCACACACACACACACACACGCACACACACATATACACACACACACACACACATACACACACACGCACACACACGCACAGACAAGACACGCATACACACGCACACACAAATGCATCACATTTGCAACATGCACAAACATGTCCGTGAACTGAATGCGTCGAAAAGATGCACAAACCTCGGCAATGACGCCGTTCAGCTCGGGCTCTGCGGCCGCGAGCAGCTCGGCCATGCTTGCGCTCAATTATTTCTGTGTCCGCGAAAATGTGCTATGTGGGTCAAGATCCGAGAAAAAGATGACAGATGTCAGTGCATTCAACTCACTGCACGTTGTATTTTCGTGGCGTGTTGTATGTGTTGTGTGTTGTGTGTTGTGTGCTGTATGTGTTGTGTGTGTCGCGCTTTTTTTCCCTTCTGTTGTTTGTGGGGCTGATTTCTGTCTGAAAGCGCCGGCGGGCTGAATTGAGAGTTGACTGACGGCAGTGGCGGAATGTTTGCATTCCTCCGTCACGTGATGTGATATGGCACGTGACATATTCTGATGACGTCACTTTGTGTGGCGCCAAAATTTGAGTTTTCGCGCCAGACTTACCTCGAAGAGAGAGACTAACATTGGCGGGAGGGTGTGACGGAGGGACGGACGACGACACACAAAGACATCGCAAATGAATGTTGCCACGCACTGCGCCATGAACAAACACGACTCCCTGTCCGCAGCCTCCGCCACCTCATCCCATCCCTTGCCTAATTGCTGATACGAGTGGCATTACGCACACGAGATAGAATCATTTCCGTAACTTCCACACAATCACACAGAAGACTCGGTCCACACTGATTTAGTTAGTGATATTTTGTTTGTTCAAAACAATTCTGTTGAAGACATTCGCATCCACGAGACTGACTGAGAGAAACTAAATCCCTGTCCAATCGTCGCAAGGGTGCACAGCAACGTGACTGCCTGACACATCACCGGCACACGAAACCCGTCGTCGCACCGATGGGAGACTCAGAGCGGCGCTCCGGCAGGTGTGGGCGGTGCATATTGAGCTTCACTGCTGTTGAGCAGGAAGAGCATTTGCATGGTGTTTGTGTGTGTGGGTGTGTGGGTGGCTCTAATCATGCGGTCTGCACTCACTCCAGGGCACGCAAGCCAATCAAGTATGTGGATCTCGACGGTGACGAAGCCGACAGTTCCAACAGTGAGGGTGCGTGGCAGGAACTCACCATCGGCCGTCAGACTATGCTGGTTGACATTAGTGGTGCCCCAGTATACTTATTTTTTCTTGGCTAAATGGTTGCTTTTCAACAGATGCATTTGTTGACGACAAACCAAAGGACCGATCGGGCGGGGGCTCCAAGTCCTCTGAACAATCTTCAGGAAGGTGCGCACTCTGTCCACTGCATTCTTGCGCAAAGCATGAGATGCAACAATGCCAACCACCTCCCGCATATTATTGCCCATTCAGCAGCTCCACGGAGTCCAAGCGTAAGAACGCGCGGGAACGGCAGTTTGACCGTGAGTTGCAGGCCGTGCTTGAAATGTCGAAGCAGGCTGCCTCCGCTGCTCCCGCCACCGCAGCGGGTGACACGGACAACGTCGTGAAAGTGGAGGAAGCCGCAGTCGATGGCACTGAAGTTGAGCATCCGGGCGATAATGATGGCGACGGTCTCCTGGCGGCCCCGCAGAGCGACGGATCGGCGCCCGCCACGCCGTCGCCGCGTCGCCATGGCGCTGCCGCAAGCAAAGGAGGGAGTGGAGGGAGTGCAGAGCGAAAGGGGCGCGGAAAAGCAAAGCCAACCGCAGTGGCCAGGCAAAAGGCAAAAGGCGCCCCCCGAAAACGGAAGGCTGAAGACAGCGACGACGGAGCATCCGGGGGAGACGACAGCGGAAGCGCGTTTGACGGTGCGCAGCTTCATGTCGCAGTGTGCTTTTGTAGAGCCCCTGGGTATAGTTTAAGTCACTGACTTGTCTTTCGCTCTCTCTCTCGGTGTCTTTGTGGCACAGCGCCTAAGACACTGACTTGAATCCTACCATTTATGTCTCTCTCTCTCTCACTCACTCACTCACTCACTCTCTTGAAAGTCCGGGGCAAATGTCGTTGCGTTGATGAATCTACAATCCTCTACAAGTATAGAAGGCGCATTATAGATTGCTGTTTTCTTTGGTTTATTCGGTTTATTCAAGCAAATACCGGGCGTGTATTGTTCATGTTCTGTCTTTGTGTTCTATGGTGCAGAAGACGTCTCAGAACCGAGTGCACAAAGCAGCGATGACGACGCCTTCAGTGCGGACGACGCGAGCGATTCGCCCAAGAAGAAAAAGGGAAAGGGAGCATCCGGGGTCAAGGGCAAGGCCGCTGCATCCGGCGCCGCAGCCCCACCGGGCGCAAAGAAAGCGCGCCGCACCGCCGACACGCCCAAGGCCACACCCGCCGCCGGTCGCGGGCGCGGGCGGGGGAAGGCTCCTGCCGCTGCTGCCTACCCCACCCAAACAGGCTCCGCAGGATTGTCGAGTGCGTCCCCCGCGCGTGCAGTGGTGCGTCCGTCTGTTGCGGCGAACAGCGCCCCCAGGATGACGGGCATGGGCACTGGTATGGGAATGGCCAGGGCGCCTCTCTCGGCAGTCGCCAAGCCCTCGAGTGCAGGTGGGAGTACTGCCCTTCTCGCTCTGCTTGCTGCCACCACGCCTCACTGTCCAAACCCTATTTGCACCTGAACACTCACCCCCGCCCCACAATGAATGCAGGATCACCGTCGTCGTTGGGCGGCGTGCGCATAGCGAGTGGGGGGGCGCCCAGACGCGTGGGCCTCTCGCGCAACATGCCCGTCAAGCCCCTCCACGCGTACCTCAAATCACCCGCCTCGTGAATTCTCACAGCACAGACACACACTCCGAATGCGTTGCGCACATATTTTCCTCGGCATTTTAGTCCCTTCGTCTCCACTGCCTGTTTCGCGTTGCAAAAAATAAACATGCATGTCTAACCGTTGCCTCAATCCCGCCGGTGATTCTGTTTGTGCCGGAGACACACACGCATGGGTGAGTTTTTTCTTTGCAACGTCCATTTACTATCGGTTGTTGGCACTGTGACACCGAGTAAGTTCAACCACGAGAGGCTCGTGCAAATCAGACACAAAACCATTCGCTGGCGCGCCTGCAGTCGCACATCGGATGGCCCGATCCACATCCGCGTCCCACTCGCCGCCCGTGCAGCGCGCAACCAACACAGACGAGAACTCGCGCCGCTGGATGGCCGCAGACACAAACTGGCTAAGCGTTTTCCCTCGCATCGGCGCCACGGACACAAAGCGGCCGCCCGGGCGCAGGAGGCGGGCGGCGGTCGACACGAGCGAGTCGTGGGCCTCGGTGAAGAAGATGCTACGAGCGATGCGATGCGATGCGAGGGCAATGCGGTTAGGCGACAGGCTTTTTCGCGGGGTCCTTGCTCACGTGCCGTTGGAGCAGGACATCTCTTGAAACAGACGCACGGGGACAGTGCACAGACAATCTGCCTGTCATGCCCATACATATTAGCACAACAAAAACCACGCGAAGCACACAAAAAACAGGTGCAGGCAACACACCAATCTGCGGCAATGACGATGTCAAAGGAGCCATGCCACGCCGGGTCTTCACCGCCGCCATCAACGGACCATACGAGGCGTCCGGCGTGGACAACAGAATCACCAAGCGCCCTGCGATTTGACTCGATATTGCTGGCAATACGTACATTCCCACAAGATCAATTATGGCAATTCTGGCAATCAAGGACTGGAAACAGTTGGCGTGGTCATACAAGGCGAACGCGCGCATGTTATAGAAGACAAGGACGAAGTCACGGATATCGGCGACAGACTGGTCGTTTCCATCAGTGAGGAGCATACGCTGCGGTGCACAGCAAGCAGCAATGCTCATCCCCGCGACGCTTGCCATGCCCCCTCCAAGCTCACAGACGCTCTTTCCCCTGCAACAACGATACAAGAGGCACCGAGAGAGCGTCACGTGAGAGATAGCGGGTGCGCAAACTACGCGAATACAAAGTGTAGGATAGTTGGGCAGCCTGCCACATACACAAACCCGCACACACACACATACATACACACACAACACACACACATACACACACGGCAACGAGTGCCTGAAAATATCAGCACCTGAATTCGCTGGAATGACGGATGGCGTAGAAGGCCAGCACTTCCTCGGCAGGCCATACGCCTGCACACACAACAAGATCACGCCAGCCCCCAAAAAAGGTTATGCAGCGTAAATGCAGTCGTTGATGTCATATGAGTGCGCGTAGTAAATTGCAGTCACTCACAAACATTGCCCGTGTTATTGAAGCCGATCATGTCCTGCACACTCGTCGGCTGGCGGTACCTGCGATCACGGCGGTCGCCAATCGGCTTAACCATCGAACCACTGAGTCACAACAGCACGCACCGCTGCAACACAACAATACACACCGCAGAAAGAGCGCACGGCCTTCTTCGAGCGTATACTCCGCCGCATCGTCGCCAGAAGTCCGCCTGTCAAGCAGCGCATAGGACTCGAATGAGCGAACCGACGCCTTTGCGAGATCGTGGGACGGCACCCCATTGTTAGAGCTGCGTGTGATTGCGGACGCCAGTATCCGCCAGCGCAGGCGCGGGGCAGTCGGCGCCAGCGCAGCCATCTCAGTGCGGTCAAAGCGCACAAAATATAACGAGGAGTGCATGATCGACAATGCCGTGCGTGCATCATTTAAATCCGGCACCGGCGCCATAATGGGAATGAACGGAGCGGAATGTCACGTGATGTACCCCTGACGTCATGTGATTACCGCATCAATGTTCCAATTTTCCCTCCGGCCAATGGTCGCGTCTGATGATGTCGGGCCTTTCATATTGAGAAGTCTCTGTCCTATCGATTTTACCCACGTAAAGGGAGCGTTTGTTTACCTTTTGCATTTCCCGCGCGACTAGGACTGGAGTGGTTATACATACGGCCTCTTTGCATCCCACCACGAGGCCCTCCGTGACACCGAATGTTGCTGTCGACCGTGCATCTGACCCGCCACGCCCGACGCCTGCATCTCCTTGCTCACCACACAATTCACCACACAAGCCTGCGTCTTGCTCACTGCCACCACCCCCTTCATTCTCGCTGGGCCCCCGTGTCGCTTGCTGTCGCGCACTTTGGCTCCCTGCAGTTGCACGTGCATCCGCCGCGGATTCATCTGCCATTTCTCCCACGATTGCACAGCGCGGACTCTCCTTGTTCACTCGCACGCATTCCACAACCACAATGGTCGCTGGCAAGGTGCCCTCAGGCGATCGTCTTGCTCAACTCCGCACACTTATGCGTGAGCACGGCCTAGCTGCCTATCTTGTGCCGCCGGAGGATGCGCACCAGGTGGGAGAGCAGGGTCTGTGTCGTGCAGTGGTGGCGCCTGCTGCTATCCTGCATCTGACGCACGCGCAAATTTCGGTTTCTTTATCATGTACAGAGCGAATACCTTGCCGAGCAGGACAAACGGCGCGCCTTCATCTCAGGGTTCACGGGATCGGCAGGCGGGTGATATGCGCCGATTGATGGGCGCGTTAAGTGATTGTCGCAATTTGCTAAATGTGCCGTTGTTCTCCATAAACAAGCAGGGGCCGCCATTGTTACTTTGGATAAAGCGGCGTTGTGGACCGATGGGCGATACTTTTTGCAGGCGGAGATGCAGCTGGACGACAACTGGCAGCTGATGCGGATGGGCACGCCGGACACGCCGTCGCAGCCCGAGTGGCTCGTGCGCGTGCTTGCGGAGGGCAGTGTCATTGGCGTGGACCCTTTCCTCGTCCCCGCATCCAAATTCCGCCAGTTGGAGAAGCATCTCCGTCGTGAAGGGCGCATGTCCCTCGTGGCTGTCAATCGCAATCTCGTGGATGCTGTGTGGGGAGGGCTGCGGCCCGGGGCGCCGTCTGGCCTCATATTTCCTCTGCCCCTCGAGAACACCGGCAAATCGCACTCGCAGAAGCTCACTGAACTGCGTGCGGCCATGGCGGGCGGGGGCAAGAACCCGCGATGCGACGCACTTGTCGTCAGTGCGCTTGATGACGTCGCGTGGCTTTTCAACTTACGTGGGAGTGACGTCGAGTACACGCCCGTCTTCATCGCATACGCAATCGTCACGTGCGACTCAGCCGCACTGTACGTGGACAGTTCCAAGCTGGATACTGCCGCCCTTGTGCACCTCCGGGGTGGCGATGCTGGGCCCATGCACGTGCGCCCGTATTCTGCGGTGGCGGAGGACCTTGCCGCGCTTGCATCCGCGGCGCAACACAAGATATGGCTGGGCCCAAAGTGCAGCGAGGGGCTGGCACAGCTCGTCCCCAAGGTGGGTGCGCTCGACGGCTCACCCTCACTCCGCGTGGCGATGTGGCGATGTGGTGATGTGTTGGGTTAATAGCCTTTGGCCTGTTTCTTCTTCTTTGCTCACTTTTGCAGAACAAGATCCTCGAATCCCCGCTGCCCACGGTGCTTTCAAAGGCCCTTAAAACAGGCGCTGAGCTCAACGGAATGCGCAATTCGCACATTCGCGACGCAGCGGCGCTTGTGAGTGTTTGCCACGTGCATCTCTGCACTTGCTTCCAGGGGCTGCGCTTGCTCTTTAAGTAGTTGGTATTTACACACATTATACACAATGCTGACTGCATGTACATATTGTGCTTCGCAGTGTGCGTTCTTTGCGTGGATGGAGAGCGAAATGGCACACCCGGATCGCACGCACACCGAAATAACCGCCGCAGACAAACTCGAGCTGTTCAGAAGGCACGTGAGCGTTGTCATCAGTGTGCATGACTTTGCTGCGGCTGCACGTTCTGTGTGTTCGGATCCGTTGCCTTAATCCTGACTTCCCACACACACACACACACACACACACACACACACATAACATATATCATCTACTCGCAGGTACCAGAGAGAGTTTGTATCCCTCAGCTTCCCGACAATTTCGTCATCCGGGCCGAATGGAGCAATCATTCATTATCGCCCTGAGCCAGGCGCATGCGCAACAATAGACAGAAACGCGCTCTATCTGTGCGACTCTGGCGCGCAATACCTGTGAGTCGCTTGTCACAATAATATGAGAACCAGCGTGATTGGCACACACATTAACAAAAACCCACTCATGCACGCGCATGTGGCTCCAATTCACACACCTGCGATGTGCTTATACTATGCGCCTTTGTGATGCCGCTGATTGCAGCGATGGGACCACCGACGTGACGCGCACGGTCCACTTTGGGACGCCGACTGCGCACGAGCGCGAGTGCTTCACGCGGGTACTCAAGGGCCACATTCGCTTTGCGCTCGCGGTGTTTCCAACTGGCACGCCTGGTATGTGCACCGGTCATGCAATGCATCTTCCCTCCCGCATGAAGAAATGTGTTTGTGTGTCTGTGTAGCGGGCCCATCTCTGCATTCGCTCTGATACACTGATACGTACGCTACTTGCCTTGCACAGGCGAGGCAATCGACGCCTTTGCTCGCCAGGCGCTGTGGCAGGTCGGCCTCGACTACCGCCACGGGACTGGACATGGCGTCGGATCCTTCTTGTGCGTTCATGAGGGTATGTGCGTGTGATGCATGTTGCCACTCACTGCCGTTGTGGGCAAGGCGCGCAGTCCACCGACCGTCATGCCCCCCCCCCCCCCCACATATGTATTCCACCAGCCGCACTTGAACTGTGTCCCTTACCAACTGTGTTGCGCCTCGTGTGATCTTGCGTTGCGGAACATGCATAATAGGGCCTCAGCGCATCAGCCACCAGTTCTCAGGGGAGCCGTCGGGGCTTCAGGCAGGGATGGTCGTCACTGATGGTGCGCAAAGGACTCCTTTTGTGCATTGCTCCGGATTGGATTGTGTCTGTGTGCCGTGAACCCAATGGGGCTGTGTCGCCGTGTCCTTGGGCGTGAGTGCGTGTTTTCTCATTCTAATCGACCTTTCCGTGTGCATCCGGGTGCAGAGCCCGGATATTACGAGGATGGCTCGTTTGGTATTCGCATTGAAAATGTGATGATTGTGCGTAAGGCGGCGACTCGGTTCCAGTTTGGTGGAAAGGACTACCTCGAGTTTGAACCCGTGACACTGGTATGCGCACTGCGTGTCTGTCGCCACCTCTGCCCGTGTGAACTCCTGTTGGTCTCTCGGTGTGTTCGTATCGGTGTCAGGCAAAACCGCACACCTTCGCTTTTCAAGTGTTGTCCAACCTCGCAGCTCTCTTGCATACCCCTGACTGATGATTTTCTCCCCGCTCTTCATTATGATTCTGTCTCTGTCGTGCACCGTATTGCGTCTAAACACACACACACACACAACACGCATGCAACGTGACAGGTGCCGATGCAGCTTTCGCTGATTGACATTGGTCTGCTCGCTCCCGACGAAATTGCATGGCTCAACCACTACCACGACACGTGCCGGCACCGCGTGCGGCCGGTGCTCGAGTCCCACGGGTGGGCGGAAGCCGTTGCGTGGCTTGACAGGAACACCGTTCACGTAGCACCCGCAGCACATCCACTCCACTGAGAGCGCACACCTCCCCGTTCGCCACTCACAGTCCGCTGCTCTACTTGCACACAAGGTGCCATCGCCATCTTCCATCCTCCAGTTTCCCTATCCGTTTCTCCTACGTTCACATTGAAAACATCCGCCCGTCGCCTGCTTCGCCATTGTGGCAAGTGCCAGCGCCGTCAATCACATTAGTGCAAAAAATTACAAGTGTAGTAATACACTCCATTAAAACCGCGACGCGCACCTCAAAAACGCAGAAGCCAAAAGTCAAAAGACAAAACAATTAAGACGCATGGAAGTCACAGTTAAAACTACAGCCGCAGGTGGCAGGCAGGAGCCAGCACAATGTCAGCACGTGGCGTCGCTCAGGGCGACGGCACTCACGACGCCTCCCGCAGACAGTCGCCGCAAGTTAGTGTGTTGGTTATGCGCCTGCTCCGTTGTGTGCGCTCATTTAGCCAGAGTCTTGGTGCCCTCGTCCTTGCCCTTGTAGCGCCGTTTGCCGGATGTCCACGGGAGATACTTGTACTTGATCATGTGGCGGATCTGGCGCTTCATCGTGATCGCAAACAGCATGAAAAAATACATAACGAGTATGGGCCAGAAGACGGGGATGTTGAAGAGCGAGAAGAATGTAAGCACCGTCGCCACAATGATCGCCTTGGTTGTTCCGTGCCTGCGCCGCCAACAGAGGGAATGATCCACAAGTGCACACTCACAGGTCAGGGGCGTGTGGCATATCAGGCGGCACTCACAAACTGACCAAGACAAAACATGCTGTAAACATGTCACGATTAAAATTATAACAGAAGTCAAACACCCACAGACACACACTGCAAAAACATCAAAAGCGCCTCGTACAAAACAACAAGAACACAAACCGAAAACATTTGCAAACACATCTAAGAGTGGCGCAAAAGTATTAATTGATATACAGATGCACAAACGCCCACCAAAACTTGAACTCTGGGAGCCTGCGAATGAACGGGCGAAACTCCTCGTCGGCCTTAGTCGGGAGCGCAGGGCCGTCCTCCTCTTCGTCGTTGTCATTGTCCATCGCAGGATCAATGCGCGGCGACAGAAAGGCAATGAACAGATTCAGCAGATATATGCCCAGAGCATAAGTCACAATGTACCAGCCCTGCAGTGCGAAGAAGTAAGTGACAGCAGAGGTGAATTAGCAATCGCCTGAACGCTTCGAGACGGCAGGCCAGTCCGTGCGAATAACCAGGCCTTGCACACAGGCACAGATAAAAACTGGCATATATGGCCACACCCGGGCATGCAATGCAGCAACAGGCAGAATGTTGAGTGTAAACAAACCTCGATAAGGTACACACGCAGCGCGTAGAGAAGCGCAAGCACAGCAGTGAAGGCCCATCGTGCGGTCACGTGGGGCGTCGTGTCATCCAGCAGCTTTTGGTATCGCTGCAAGACGAAAAAACATAAACGAGGTTAAAGGCAAATCACGATCACACATCAGAAACAATAAAAGAACTTCTACTACAACGAAAAATGCGAACCACAAATAATTCAAGCAATTCAGACATGACTCGATGGCTTAGTTTGTTCCACATTAAACGATGGCACGGGGTTCACGTTCACAGCGGAGGAGTCACCGACAATGTGTCGCCAATCCAGCACAGCCGCGGCATGTAAAACACGCACCTGCTGCAGAGGCACAATAAACCTGTCGAGAGGCGACGATCCCGGTGTCGGGGCGCCTGCGGAGGCGGCCGGAGCACCGAGTGTGTCCATGTCTTGACTGCGAGCCAGTCGCCTTCCTGGACACCGCGGCGCACAACGCACAACGGAGCACTCTGCCTCGTCACTCCGCCCAACAACAATGCGCCTGCCTCGTTCCTCGAGCAACAGACTATGATTCGGAACGTGGCTCAAACTAACCTCCTGAGAACGAACGATCCCGCTTGCTTTCGTCACGTGATGGTGCTGTTTCGGAGGTATATTTTGTCTCAATTTCCCTAAACAGCCACGTCAAACAAGGAAAGTTAAGCAGTGTCAAGGAATGGCTAGAAGATGAATGCTGTGTAGATTGCGTGCATACGATGTGTGTGTGTGTATGTGTGTGTGTCTGTCCTTCAGCATGTGGTGTGAGCAGCAGTGTGTTTGTGTGGGTTTGTTCGTGTCGCGAGCAACTGCACCTCCTTCTCGCCCTCGGGGAGCCGATATTCAGCCGCACCCACAAATCTGCCTCAAATTCGATCCCACGTCACATCAATCTGCACGGGCGCGGGTGACCCGCACGTGATCATCATCAGCTGATGGTATGGGGCGTTGGGGACTGAGCATCCGGGGTGGTCGTCTCTGGGATTAACCGAGGGCTCGCGTATGTATTCGCACGTTCTGTCGAGATCTCGCTAGTTATAAGCACAGGCACATGTCCTGGCCGCCCCCACACGTTCAAAAAATAAATCCCATTGAATTATTTGTCCCTCAGAGTCTATGGGGATGGTATTGATTTTCAAAACATGGGCTTTATTTGGGATGCGTGAATAAATATTGTTTTTCAACCCTAATTGAAAAACGGCCAGGGTCAGCCGGGGCTCGTTATTTGAAACCGCGTCGAGTTTTCATCAAAAAATGGAATGGCTGTTGCAAATCCCACGGCGTTGCGGGCAGTCTGGCCGGGCAAGGCACTTGGAAAATAACGAGTGAATCAGTACTGAGTTCATACTGAAAATTACTGGAAATAAATAAATATTTTGCATTATTTTTGGCCGTCCCAAAAACAAACAACAACACACGCACACTCTCTCCTCCCTCCCTGCTCTCTCTCTCTTGCGTGTGTGTGGCACACACTCTCTGTCGTGCATCAAGCGGAGAACATGCATCCTCCAATGACACAAGCGCACACAACACTCAAGTATGCCTACATATCACAGCTGTAATATTGGCAGTGTTCTCTTGTGTGGTGACATTGTGGTTGCTATTTTCGCTCGTGCGCAAATCGAAACACACTCGACTTGCGACTTCTGTGACGAAGCACTTTCGCGATTGTGGGTTTTGTTGTATTCGGCGACGGTGTCATCATTCTTGCATGCAATTTTTGAAGGCAAACGAGGACGTCTTTTGAAATGGACTAGTTCGTTGGCCAGTGTGGAAATTGTGTGGATGCGGTTTGACGGAGGGGTCGTGGGTGTGGGTGTCGGTGTGTCCGTTAGTGTGGTTTGGGACTCTGAATTGTGCACAGCCACAGTCAATGCCGACATCCCAGTTCCGCATCCGTACGGTGTTGGGGTCATGTGTGTCATGTAGCTGACTGCGCCATCCCTTGTCATTGCATGTCCAGCATACACACTTCAGCGCGTGTGTGCACTCGGTCAGTTATCGAGGCGTATACGTCGAGTGCTTGAGTGATTGAGTGGATTAGAGAGTAAAGCGTAGGCGGCGGGTGAAGAAAATGGCCGACGATCAGCTCGCCAAGCTCAAGAAGGAGGCCGAGGAGCTTAAGGCTAAGATTAAGGCAGACCGTGACTCGAAGAAGGTTTGTTGTTGGTTATCTTAATGGGTGTGCTGGCGATCCATGTGCATGTTCATGATTTGTTGTGGTCATCGTGGACAAGCTACCATTGATTTGCATGCTGGCTGTTCGAGGAGGAAGTTCCGTTTGTTTAATACGTGTAATCTATTTGTGCGTCCACTGTGCATAGGATTCAACTCTTGGCGATGTCTGCAAAGATGCTGCCGATGTGCAGCGCGTGACAATGCGCGTGCGGAGGACGCTTCGCGGTCATCTTGCCAAGATTTATGCGATGCACTGGTCGGCAGACAACCGCCACCTCGTTTCTGCATCCCAGGATGGCAAGCTTATCGTGTGGGATGCCTTCACGACCAACAAAGGTGCGCGTGTGGTCTGGCTGTCGCTGCGATAATGTGCCTAGTGTGCCTACATCGCGTCATTTATTGAATTGCATGGTAATGTTTGTTGCTCATCCCATTACATATCCCGCATTCTCTCACTGTCGTGCAGTCCATGCCATCCCCCTTCGATCATCGTGGGTGATGACGTGCGCGTACGCACCGTCGGGCAACTTTGTCGCGTGCGGTGGCCTCGACAACATTTGCTCTATTTACAACCTCAAGACACGCGAGGGTGCTGTGCGTGTTAGCGGGGAGCTTGCCGCTCACACTGGATACCTTTCGTGCTGCCGCTTTCTCTCTGACCGCGAGATTGTGACGTCCTCTGGAGACATGACGTGCGCGCTGTGGGACATTGAGACCAAGCAGCTCAAGACACAGTTCCAGGGACACACAGGCGATGTGATGAGGTGCGTTGTATCTCATTGTGCGATGAGTCTGTACTGCTGTACACGAATAGGCTATCAATTATTTGTCTGTCGGAGGATTTGCTTGATTTTCGCGTTCCGTTCCGTTCCGTTACTTTTGTCGTTTCTCGCTTGCTTGATCCCATACCTGCAATCCGAGTAGCGCTTTTCTCACCATTATTTTTTGTACCTGCAGCCTTTCGTTGAATCCCCAGGCCGATGCCAATACGTTTGTGTCTGGCGCGTGCGACGCCCAAGCGAAGCTGTGGGATATTCGCGCCAACAAATGCGTGCAGACATTCACCGGACACGAGTCTGACATCAACGCTGTCCAGTTTTTCCCCTCTGGACAGGCCTTTGCGACTGGATCCGACGACGCATCTTGCCGCCTGTTTGACCTCCGCGCCGACGGCGAGGTGAACCAGTACTCTAGTGAGAACATTCTCTGCGGAATCACGTCTGTTGCATTTTCTGTGTCTGGTCGCCTCTTGTTTGCGGGCTACGACGACTTCAACTGCAATGTGTGGGACACGCTCAAGGGACCGCGCGTGGGCGTGCTCACGGGCCACGAGAACCGCGTGAGCTGCCTCGGCGTGTCTGGCGATGGCATGGCGCTCTGCACGGGCTCGTGGGACTCCATGCTCAAGGTCTGGAACTAAGCGTTCTGGCCGTCTTGCCCTTGCGCCGGAACACGAACAGGAGGATGTCTGTCCCGCCGCATGTGTGTGTGTGTGTGTGATGCACATGCCATACTCTGCGGTTGGATGCGCCTAGTGCGCCGTCTGTATGTTTGTGCGTGCCCGCATAACGACGGAACGGCGGGCGATGGCCGCATGCGATACAGCAGTCCTATCATATCTATATTGGCGTGTGTGTGTGTGTATCTGTGTTTGCGTGTTTTGTGTCGGTGTGTCAAATTGTGCGCTGCGGCGTAACCTCCCTCCGCGGACTTCGATGGAAGGGCTGTTTGCTGCAAATATCTGCCGTTTTCACGTTTTGCGTCTGCCTTTTCCTCTTCGGTGTGTCAGTGTTGTTTTCCTTCCTTGCGGCTTACTTAAGCATACTCTGTACTCTTTTTTGATCAGCGCGTGTTTTACAGTCTTGTCTGGCTTCTATTTTGCCGTTGCCACCACCCACCTGCGTTTTTATCTCTTGCAAAATGGCATTGCTGCGGCTGTCTGATGTGCACGCAGTATGTGCTGCCGTGCGTGTCGTTGCTATTTTTGTCCCCACTCGGCCTCATCATCCTCCGTCGCGAGTGCGTGCGTGAACGAGCGGGGCCATTGCTGCTCTGCCATGCCCGCCCTTGTCGTCAGTGTCTGTCTCTGTCCGTCGCAGTGTGCGTCAGAGCATGAATTGACTGACTAAAAAAAGTGCGTTGAAAATGCGCTCGATCTGTCTAAATTTTTAGTGCGGGGACTTTGGTGTTGGAAGGGGGGGGCTGTTCTATTTTTAGACACTAAGCTTAGAGTCGAAAATAGCCAAAACAGACAATTTTACACCGCAAAAAACGCACCCATTTCACTTAGCTGAGTGCATTATATCAAATACAACAAACAACAAAAAGCACTCGTGTGGGATTAGGTCTTCACACGTTGCGGCTGCATACAACAGAGCGGCTTACACCACAACGAGGTCGTCTCTCCTTAAACGACGCAGACATAGCCGTTGGTTTGAACCTGTGCGGTTAGGCCCCACACCCTTGCAACTATTCCACGGCATTCCACGGCTATTCTCCACAATTACAAAAAAAAACAAAAGCAACAACGTCGGACAAAGCACACGCACAATATACCGGTGGACGACCGACTCTAACATGTCGCGGCTCGTATTTCCCGTCCCCGGCTGCAAGGTGTGGTGCTTGTGTGCTTGCTTCTGATGTGCCCGAATTCCCCGGATGCAACACAAGTAGCCTGGAAGACACGAGTGTGTGTGGGTGTGGGTGTGTGGGTGGGTGGGTGTGTGGGTGTGTGTGTGTGTGTGTGTATGTGGGTGGGTGTGCGTGTGCGTATGCGTGCGTGTGCGTGTGCGCGTGTGTGTGTGTGGTGTGTGTGCGTGTGTTTGCACTTCGGACTGCATTTGGGGCTGTATTGGCGGGAATCCCACAGCGGTGTCGTTGGGTTTGACGCATCGCGTGTCTATCTCTGCAACCGTCTGTTTTGTGTGCCATCTCGAATATGAAAATGCACAATATGTCCCTGTTCATGGGTATATTGAAATGAGCTGTTACAAACACCATGCATCCCTGCGCAGCCGTCGTCTGATGCGCCCGCACATTATCCAGTGGGGTGCGTATTCCTTGTTTGGATGGCGGCGCATGTATGTTGCGTGCCTTCATTCAGTATTGCACCACGTGAAACAGCGTCGTCTGTGCAATTGCGAGAGGCGCCTTCGCGGCGTGCGCTGATGTGGCCATGACACCTCGCTCTTCTGCTGATAAAATGCTAATTGTGCAATGGGCTCTGACGCCGCGCTTTTCACACGACAGCTATTTTGGGCGGGCATCACGTGAAGTGGCCGAGACTGCCCTTGATCCGGCCCCAGTGGGTTGCTTCCTTGTGCGAGAGAGCGAGCGGAGACCTGGCGAATATGCGCTCAGCATGAGGTGAGTATATTGTGTGTGTGTGTGTATGTGGGAGGGTGGGGGATATGTGTGTATGTGTGAATGTGGGTGGGTGGAGGGTATGTGTGTATACGGGTGGTTGATTGTGTGGAGAACGGGCGGAATGATATGAGGGAGAGAGAGAGGGCATCGCAGAGGTATAGTCTTCCTGTGCTCGCCCAGTGTGTTGCTCGTGCATCCGCGCTGTTGGTCTGCCAGATACACCTCGTGACCCGATTTCCCATGCACCCGCGCGTGCAGGCTGTCAAGTGGCATCAAGCACTTTCGTTTGTACTATGGCGACGGGCAGCACTTTGTCGGTGCGTGGCGCTGCGGGCCTTGAGGCTTGCCATTTTTGAATTCCTTTTTGTAGTCCTTTTTATAATCTTTTGTTATAGTCCTCCTTAAAGGCCCTTTTCATAGTGGTCGTGTGTGTCTCGTTGCATGCACTCCGCCCTAAACATGCTGGCTGCCGCACTGCATCACTGGGTCGCGTGCACTATGTCTGGACATCGCTGGTGCCGGCTGCAATTAGTCCACCATTGGCGCGCCTGATTTGCTCACGTGTGCCGTGAAAGCACACTGGCTGTTGGTCTCCTGGTGGATTGTGTGTGTGTATGTGTGTGTATGTATGTGTGGATTGGCAGAATCCTCCGTGAAAGGCGGAGACAAACGCAAACGCAAGGAATGTGTCTGCTTGTAACACAGGCGTAACATACGTGTGTGTCTTTTGACAAATTGGACGGATGTGTGCATTTCCATGCAGGGGACATCAAGTTTCCCACGCTCGTTGAGCTGGTGTCGGATGGCGTGCGCACATATGAGATGCAGAGACAGAAAGTATGCACAGATGGCTGCATTTGAATCGCATTTTGTGCATGTTCACCCCCCGTGTCACGTGAGAGACCAAAAACAAAACGCGTCCGATCCGCACCAACCAGATGCATACGATCCATAGATACGCACATACGTACACACACGCACACACTCACACGCCTGTGCAGCAACTTATGATACACACTCACCTGCCTTATTACTACTCGCGACTGTTTATCGTGCAACCGCAGCGCACTGCCTCCACTTCCCCAGTGTCTATGTCTGCGTCCACTCCAGCGCTGGAGGCCACTTCCGGCGCGTCCCTCTCGCAGCCACAGCCACAATCACAGCCACAATCACAGCCACAGCGAACAACACCCGTCCTCTCCGTTTCGACTGGGGAGGACTCATCTGCGTCCACGTCGCTCATATCTCCTCGCGCAACCAGTGATGCGATTGCCATGCCGTCAAGCCCGCGGTCTGCAGCAGTTGCGGGTGCGGGCTTCGGGTCGGTTGGGTCCGTGTCGCCGGCATCATCGCCCGTGTTTGCAAGGAAGGTGGTGAAGGCGCACAGATTTGATATTCACAACTACAAGAACCCCACCTGGTGCGACGAATGCGGCGACTTTCTTTGGGGACTGCGTGGGCAAGGATTCAAGTGTCAAGGTGTGCCCAGTAACTCTCTGTTTTCGAACGCACACGCTCTCACACACACGGACACACTCGCACACGCACTCATACTTGCTGTGATGCAGCGTGGTATAGTTTGGAGCTTGTCTATGTGTTTTTTTATTAACAGTCGCATTTAGCTTTGATGGAATGGGCTGATGTTTCGTGTCATTGGTCTGACATGATTCTGTGGTTTTGCTTTTGCTGATGTGTCTGGCAGACTGTGGCACAAATGCTCACAAGCAGTGCTCCACGGAAACGGCCACCTCGTGCACCCCCGGCCGACACAAGATCAAGAAGGGTGTGTGTGTGTGTGTGTGTGTGTGTGTGTGTGGAGGCAACGCGCGTGCACAACATCATGTTGTTGCTGTGTATTGGCCGCATTCATTATTGAGGTGCGCGTGTGGCCGGTGGTCCCCGATGTAGAATGTGGGGGGGGGGACGTTGTAGTGATTGTACTCCTTGCTCATCTCACGTGACCTTTGGATGTGTTATTTGCAGTGTTTGGTGCCGATCTGACCCTTGTGCTTGCGGCGCACCAATCGGAAGTGCCGCACATTGTGGACAAGTGCATTGTTGAAGTGCAATCACGAGGTATGCGACCGCTCACTCACTCACTCACTCGCTCACTCACACACGCACACACGCGCGCATTTTTTGCATGCACGCAGATATACACATACACACACGCATATTTCGCCGTATGCACGCTCTCACTCATGTACACATACGCACACGAAAACAATAGGAACGCGCACACATATACTGTCAATTCGGTGTGCGGTCCTTGTGTGCGCTGGGTGCTGCTTACGTGTATTACTTGTCGCTCACACACAATATTGCACGATTGCAGGCATTCTTGAGCAGGGGATATACCGCATATCTGGCTCGTCATCGACGATCCGTGCGCTTGTGGACGAGCTGAACACCGGTGTGTCCCCTTGCCGTGCCCCTCTCCCTCTCCCTCTCCTCTCACTCTTCATTTCTCTCCTCTCATTCTTCCTCTCCTCTCCTGCTTCCTCTGTCTGCTTTCCTTTGCTGCCTGTTTGCTGGTGCACAGCAACTCGGATTCACACATTTGCACTGAACGCCAAGCATCCGCCCATGCACCTGCACATGCTCATGCTCATGCACAGGCCGCGAGGATGTCAGCGTCAATTTTGAGGCATACCCGGACGTGCACGTGGTCGCAGGCGTGCTGAAGATGTATCTGCGGCAGCTTCCCGATCCCGTGATATCCACCGACGCATACCCCGCTTTCATCGCCTCTGTCCGAGGTGCGTCCATCACGTGCCCACGCCATGTGACGTGTCCTTAGCCCTGTGACGTGTCCTTGGCCCTATGACTTGCGTGCGCTGTGCCGACTTGCGCATGGAATGTGTTGCGTGTCGCTGTATGTCTGCACTTTTGCGCATTTGTAAGCAGTCGCGCGATGATTGTGTCGGTTGAGGGTATGTGTGGTGTGTGTCAGTTGAGTCCACCCGTGCACGGTAACTGCTCATGTGACAATGGCTACTCCTTCACTCTCGAATCGCCACACACACACACACACACACACACACAATGGACGCGCAGACAACGAGAAGGACGAGGACAAACAACTGGTGGCGCTCTCTGCCCAGGTTGCGTCACTTGCACCCGCCCACTTCAACGTCCTCCGCCGGATCATCTTACATCTCGCAGAGTATGTCTTTCTCTTGGCGGTCTCCTCGCTCTCTCTCACTCTGTCTCTCTCTCTCTTTTGTGGAGTCCATGGGCACAGCGCATATGACACTGACTTGAATCCTACATGTCTCTCTCTCTCATTTGTGCTTGTGGAGTCCATGGGCACAGCGCCTATGTCACTGACTTGAATCCTACATCTCTCATTTGTGCTGTTTTGGAGTCCACGGCACAGACCTTAGACACTGACTTGAATCCCACATGTCTCTCTCTTGTCTCTGTGCATGCAGCATTGCGGCGCACGCTGATGAGAACCGGATGCCCGCCACCAATCTTGCGGTTGTCTTTGGGCCGACGCTGATGCGCGCGTCGGATGAGGCCGGTATGCCGCTTGTGGCAGACACCCTCGTGCAGAATAAGGCGGTTCAGCTCCTCATCGAGAACGCAGACACCATCTTTCCCTCCGCCTGACGCGTGTGCGTGCGTGTGCGTGGCGCACAGCAAGGGCCTTGCACAATCCATCGTGCTGCAGTTGTACATATGTTGTGGTGGATCGGCGAATCGAATGCATTTGAAACCGACGACTGTAATCGCAACCGCGCACTTTGCCTTACATTGGCTTTCATTGATGGCGGCGCATGCCAGCAGAGTCACTTCAGGGGAGCATACTACTACCTTTAAAAATTGAGCAGCACTCAAGGGACATAAAACAAAAAACAGCAATGAAAAGTCCGCTGCTTAGAAACGATGCGACGCACACAATTTGAGAAGCGAACAAACGAGCAAACCACTGAACGAACTGGCGACGGACAGATGGAACGAAAGAATCAATGAATTCCACGTTCAGTGGGTGCTGGGGTAAATCCTGATGAGTCCAGACGGCGGCGGATTGGTGACACAAAAACCGGGCAAAGGAAAGGGCGGCATAAAAACAAACGCAAAACGCAAAACGCAGCGGGCAACGCGATGCAACTATGTACGCAGCAACGAAAGAGTCTGGAAAGCGGTGGGCGCGTGGGCCCGGTCACGGGACGGATGAAAATGCACGTGCACGGGTGCGCGCGCAAACACATGCACGCACTCACACCGTCACACAGCCACCATTACTCGATTGCCCAAAATGCTTAACCCGTGCTTTCTGGAATGCGCTGCATCGCACCAAAGTTGGGTGATCCGGGGGTGATATCACCACCTCCGGCGACCGGAAGCTCGGGGGCAAAGCGGTAGACGTGCACCGAGTTGTCGTTTGCACCAGACACAATGACGTCGCCTGTCGACACAATGGCATTGACGACGCCATCGTGGTCACCGAGGGTGAGGAGGCACTCGCCCCCGCGCTGATTGAGGTCGTACATAGTCAGCTCATCGACGTCCCGGTAGTAAAACTGGCCATTGTCGATCCATCGCACGCGGTAGAGCCGGTCCATGGGCATCCAGGTCATCACCTGCGGGGAGACGTAGATGGGGATCGTGTCAGTGGCCAATAGCAATATGCACACGGATTTCACAAGAGAAAGATATGTAGGATTTAAGTCAGTCTCTTAGGCGCTGTCCCATGGACTCCACAAGATATCAAAAGAGAAAGAGAGAGATGCAATGGATCGGCAACTATTTTAGGTCGAGGTATAAACACAACATACAAAAAAGGAGTATTTTCCCTTCTTGCACACCGCCCCTGCCTTGCACCACCCGAGACACCCACCCACCCACACACGCACGCACGCGCGCACGCGGATACACGCACACAAACACTCTACAATCATACAAACGCAACGCAAACACACACACACACACACATACAAACACCACACATACTCACACACATACACACATACACACACACATATATATATACGCAAACGCAGCACACCCCGCATACCTGTGCAAGCTGAATGCGCCCGTCCGTCCGCCGCACCTTGACGTAATCGCCCGATTCAAACTCAAGCACGGGGGTTCGCCACACTTTGATGGTTTTGTCAGTCGATCCCGTGACCAGGCGGCCCCCGTCCAAATGGATGCACCGCACGCCATACATGTGCCCTGTGTATGCGTGCGTGTGCAGTGGCAGTATGCGAAGACACGTGGGATTCAAGTCAGTGTCTTGCTCACTTTGCACATGGACTCCACAACAAATCAGCTCATTTTGACAAGGTGGAAGATTAGAAATCAGACTAGAAAATCTTCCAATTTCGCACACAACAGCCGGCAGTGCCTATTCATGCAGGGAGATGGGCAACAAATGCAGAGATGTCCACGTAATAAAAATCTGAATAGAGGCACACTGACACACACACACACACACATACACATACATATATATATATATATATATATAATATACACGCACACACACACACGCACGCACACACACACACACACGAACCTTTGAGCGACGTGACGACCTGGCGCGTGTCCAGCGAGAACACCTTCACCTCCGCATCGAGTGAGCCTGCGAGGATCATGCTCGCGTCAAACGCAATGCACTTGAGGCCGCGCTCCCCCGGACGTCCCTGGATGGTGTGCAGACACACGCGCCCCGCCATGTCCCACACCTTCACAACGGCATCCTCCGCACCGCTGATCATTACACGCCCGGAGATCTGTGACGGGCGGAATAAAGACAAGGTCGATCGGCAGTGGGTTAGAAATTAAAAGGGGAATGGGTGGTTGGGCGAGGTTGGGGGTCTGGTGTAGGGATGGAGAGTGTTAGGGTTAGGGACTGCCGCAATGAACGAGACGGCTTCTCGCGTATGGCATGCGTGCATGTGACTGCGTGCGGATGGACACACAGCATTCACACGCACACACGCATTAGGCACGCAGACACGGAACCCACATGTATGCACGTGACGGGCTCGAGGTGCCCCGCCAGCTTCGACTCCTGCTCGTGCCTGGTCATGTCCCATATGCGAATAGAAGTGTCGTTGGATCCGCTCACAATCTGCGTCTTCTTCGTCATGCGCACACAGTTGATCTTCCGCGAGTGTCCAGTAAGTGTCGCAACTGCCTCATCTTGGCCAACCGTCCATATCTGTGTCGCGCAACAAATATGAGAATAAGTGGTTGGAGATATAGATGTTGGTCGGAACTGCATGCGTGGCACAATCTACGCACAATCTACGCCGACAACACAGCCTTGGCGCACGGGCACACGCACCTTGAGCGTCTTGTCTTCGGAGCCCGTGACGATGGTATGGTCCTCCAGCCACAGGCACATGATGCCGCCCTTGTGGCCGTTGAGGACCTGCTTGCACACGCCCGTCTGCGCACTCCACAGCCGCAGTGTGCCGTCGCAGGAACCGCTCGCAATCAGATCGGTCTTTGCGTCGTATCCCACACACATGACGCCACCCGTATGCCCCAGCAGCGTGCGCACAGAATACCGCCCCTGCCGCCAGGCACGTGACACCGTCGCCTCGTGCGTGTGCTTGGTTCGAAAGTGCGCCATCCAATCAAAATCGCCCGTCGCATCCACAGAGCCTGCAGCTGTCTCTTTGCCCCATCCCTTAGCAACGCAGAGTAGCTCCCACAGCGACGGACTGCGCACCACCTGTGAGGGATGCGGTGTGTGTGTGTGTGTGTGTGTGTGTGTGTGTGTGTGTGT
>CALSCR010002371.1:0-10470 GCA_943704495.1 Pigoraptor chileana
TGTGTGTGTGTGTGTGTGTGTGTGCGTGTGTGTGGTGAACGAAGCATGTGTTGCGCATGTCGAGTCCAATGAAGGGTACAGAAGCGAAGAGAGAGATGAGCGATCGTCCTTTAAATAAACACATTAAACAGGTTCCATGCCATATTGAATGAATACTATTTTGTGATGATGATAAACTCACCGTATTCGGTTTGCTCTGTCGGTAATGGCAGAGTTATTGTGACGGAAAGAGCCCGATCGACTCCTGTTTGACATTACAATATGCACAAAAGAGAATTATCGTGACGTGAGAATCGAGTAGACGTGAGAATCGAGTAACGATCTCATTCAATCTTATTTGTAATGTGGCTTATTAGTAATATAGGTTGGATCCACCAAGAAAACCCACTTGAGAGTGTCCAGATAAAGGCCGCACTCATCCGTGTTGAAGTCGTCGTCGAGTTCATCAAGTGGAGATGAAGACTCCGACATTGTTGTGGACGTGCCGTTCTCCATCACAAAGAAAGTCCAACAGGCGTTTGGTTTTTTTGGAATGACCAATGGAAGTCAAAACTCAAATTTGCACGAAGTACAATAGGCCCACATAAATATTTGTTCTCGAGTGTACCCGAAATCGAAATGAAGCAATCCACATCAATTATACGGCGACCATCAGGAAGATAATACTTTGTGTGTGGCGTAGTTTGTGTGTGTGTGTGTGTGTGTCTGTGTGTCTGTGTGAAGCACTGCGACTGTGTCGGTGCAATTGTGTGCCAAGAATGAGAATGTCAGTTCCTTCCAGTGAGAGCCGTGAGAGTGGAGTCTCAGACCATAAAGCCCGTCACCACTTTCACCATGTTCACTCAGCCAATCACAAGAGCCCTCATTTATACGAAATCTCGGTTAATATTTTGTCAACAAACAACGTGCGGCATTTTCCGATTCGGCTTGAAATAATTCCGATTCAATTTAAGAATTCCGATTCCGACCGTTGTAGTAACAGCAAACCACTGGGCGCAGTCCTTCTTCTGTATGGCCATAGATCGCAATCAAGCATACGCCAAACACACTACTCCTTCTGCTCCCGTCTTGTTAGAATATGCGCATGCATTAAAAAGTTGGAATTATTGTTTCGCGTGTGGGGGATTTTGATCGGTTTGCTGGTCATCGTCATCGAGAAAGTTCAGTTGTTCTTGTCGTTCACGCGGCCCTCGATGCGAATTTGGTCAAGTGCAAGTGCACTCTTCGCTCTGATCTTTGTGGTCTTGTGTGTGTGTGCCGCAACTAGTCCTGCTCCAACACAGGTTGTCTGTCCCGGTGCATCCAAATCCACTTTGGAAGAGCGTATTTTGGACCTCGGCGCCAGTGTGACAGTCAACCACCACAAAGCCAAAGATCCCGCAGGGTCGTGCGTGCGTACCAAGATGCCTGTCGAAACAGTTGTCGACATTCGCAAGTCGCCTAACGACAAGCGGCTGTACCGATATCTTAAGCTTGAAAATGAGCTCAAGGTGTGCATCTTCACTCATCTCATTCTTGTTGCGTTTTGGTCATGGGCCTCTTTGTTATCCGCATCATACACATGTGCTTATCGATCGAGACCAATTCCGCTTAGCACTTGCGCTCAATCCAATTCTTGCCTGTTGCATCAACGCGAAAATGCGTGTGGTACATTGCTGCAGGTGATTCTCGTCTCTGATGCCGAGGCTGACAAGAGCGCAGCCTCAATGGATGTTTTTGTGGGATCCGGAAGCGACCCCGGCGACTTCCCGGGTCTTGCGCACTTTTGCGAGCATCTCTTGTTCATGGGCACCGAAAAGTATCCTGAGGAGAACAGCTACAGCGCTTTTCTTAGCGAGCATGGCGGAAACTCAAACGCGTTCACCAGCATGGGCCACACAAACTACTTTTTCGACATTCCTTGTGCGCATCTGGACGACGTTCTTGACAGGTGTGGCTACTAGTTTTCCCCACCTTTTTCTTACTAGATGCGACCCCGACAGCGCATACAGCCGTAATGTGCCTTTTTTCATCATTGTTTTCTCGCGTGCGATCCACTTTGATGTTAATCACGTTGCACCGACACTGCTTTGTAGTTGTTATTGTCCCGCGCATCTGAACTCGGCGTCACTCACTTTGCGTGGCATTATTTTCTCCAATCGTTTGTAGGTTTGCCCAGTTCTTCATCGCGCCTCTGTTTGACGAAAACACAAAGGATCGTGAGATCAAGGCTGTGGACTCTGAGAATGAGAAGAATATCAAGGTGCGGGCTTCATTTGAGTGTCTGTGTACCCGAGTCGAAACTGATTACAGTATATATATATATATATATGTGTGTGTATCTTCGATTCAGAGATTGCACTGTCTTTCATCTCGCCGCGTTTAGGTCATGTTGTCTCAAAAGCACGTTTTGCAAACTTCGTATCAAAGTCTGCAGTTCATAAAGCTCCCGTCTAAATACTTCCTTTGTGCATATAAATATGTATGTGCATATATATATACATGTGTGTGTGTGTGTGTGTGTGTGTCTGATGTTGCTCTCTGCAGAACGACAACCGCCGCATCCACCAGCTGGACCGCAGCACGTCCAGTCCAGACCATCCCTATTCAAAGTTTGGCACTGGCAATTTCGAAACACTTGGCTCGATTCCGTCGTCGCGCGGTCAAAATGTGCGCGAGGAACTGCTTAAGTTTTACGACGCCAATTATTCCGCAAACCGTATGGCTCTCGCCGTCATCGGAAAGGTGTGTTTGGCGCTGCCATCTGCGATATTGATTTTCTGCACTGCATTCGTCTTATCCGGTGTCTGCTTCTGTTCGTTCAACTTTTTTCGTCATTCCTGTCCATTCTTTGCTTTTGCCCACGTGATACTCTTGTAGGAGTCGCTCGATGATTTGCAGCGGATGGTCGAGTCGCGGTTTGCGGCGGTGACAAACAAGAACCTCTCCCCCGTGGTGTTTCCCGAGAACCCGTACGGCGCTCAAATCGGCACAAGGTCGGTATTGTGGCGGGAAGTGCTCGTGATAGGCCTTGCACATTGCGTGTATCCTGCCTTCTTTTCCTACATTATTTTCCAAGAATATTTGTGTATATCTGTCTCTGGATGTGTGACACTTGATGTTCGTTGCGTGGCTTTTGGGAGCGGTGCATCATGTGTGCAGTAGGCACGCGTAATGTTCGATGTTAAGATCGTATACATCTGGCACACCCTTGTTGCACAATAGTAGAGTGTGGAACTGTGTGTGCGTGTGCATGTGTGTGCGGCTTGTATGTACACACTCAAACGTGCTAGCAAGGAATTCTGAGGCCATATTGCATTGTTTGTGTTTGATTATTTGGCAGGACTGAGGTTGTGCCCGTCAAGGACTTGCGGTTTGTGGCACTCCGCTTTGGATTCCCTGACACTGTCGGAAACTACAAGTCAAAGGCCTCTCGGTAAGCACTTACTATGATGTAACTTGTTTATGTGTGTGTGTGTGTGTGTGTGTGTGTGTGTGTACATTCCCCCACGTACAATGCTGAACACAAATAGCCACAATCATACAGCCATGAGATTATGACAGAGAGGGTGTTTGTATCTTGGAGAGTGAAGGTGTATATGTGTATGGATAGCCTGCCGCGTGCTCTCTGTATTTAACGGGAGTGTAACTGATTTTGTGTAGGTATCTGAGCCATCTGTTTGGTCACGAGGGCCCCGGCAGCATTCTGAGCGTGCTGAAAAGCAATGGATGGGCAACGTCGCTGGTTGCGGGAGAGGAAGAAGGCGTCTCCCTCCGTGGTGCGTATGTGTGTGTGTGTGTGTTGTGTGTGTGTGTGTGTGTGTGTTGGGAATTGATACAAATATATCATTTTAACGTCAGGGGATACAGTACACGGAAAGTCGCACTCACACACAACTATAACATTGAAAAGTCAGCATTTACAGGGATGTGTGCGACTGCCCATAATTGTGCGCTTTATCCACGTGACTCGTATCTCATCCATCCATCCACTCCATCCAATTCCACTCCATCCACCCCATCCACTCCATCCATTCGTGCTGCATTCTATAGGATTCACCGTATTTGGCGTGAGCGTTGATCTCACGGAAGAGGGACTGGAGCGTGTGGACGACGTCGTTGGTGTCATCTTTGGCTATGCGGCGCTGCTGCGGAGCCAGCCTCCGCACCTGTGGGTCTTGGTGCCCACGGTTGTCATTTGTTGTAATCTGCTGCAGTTGCTTTTGCTGCTTTTGTTGCTGTTGTTGTTTTTTGTAAGTGTGCTCCCTGCTCTTTGTTTGCCTTTGTTTGTGCTGTGTGTTTGTCTTACAGGTGGTGCACTCGAGTCGCACTATATTTCTTGAATCTTAATTGCCGTGTCTCTTGTCAACAATACGCACTGTGCGTGTGCCTGTGCGTGTGTTTTACCCTTTTGCCCTGTGTCTCCAGGTGGATTCAGGAGGAGTGTCGCCTCTTGGCGGAAATGATGTTCCTATTCAAGGACAAGGAGGATCCGTATGGCCTATCACTGCGACTGTCGGAAGCACTGCACCTCTACGAGCCCGCGCATGTACTCTACGGCCCCTTCATGTTCGAGGAGTTTATGCCCGAACTCATCGTCGATCTTCTCGCGCGGTTTACTCCCTACAATGCACGGTGGGGTTGCTGTGCTGTATTGTGTTGTGGTGTGTTGTGTTGTGTGTGCGGCTCTGTGGTGTGTTGAGTATGCAGGAATACAAGAGTCAATTGTGGCTGTGTTCTGCTGTGTTGTGTCAACTGATTGCACTCACATCGCACTCACATCGTACTCATATTGTCATCCCATGGCACTCCCTCGTCCCGCAGTGTTACGGTTGTTTCAAAGAAGTTTGAGGGAAAGACCGACAAGAAGGAGCGGTGGTATGGGACGGACTACACAATGGCGCCCCTCTCACGTGAGCTGATCGAGGCAAGTGATTTTTTTAAGTTTCGCATGGCATCTGTACGTCGACTGTCCCTGGAAAACGGGCCAAAAGGGTTTAAAAGCACAAGTTAAAATTTATCTTCTTATTCGCTTTTATTTTGGTTTTTGTATTCGCTGATTTTGTATCTTCTTCATCTCTCCAATATCTCCTATCTCAAACAAGCAAACACACACACACCATCTAATGTTCTGTCTTCACCAATACCGCACCCTTCGCAGGCGTGGTCCACATCGCTTCCTCATCCGGATCTCAAACTGCCCGATGTCAACCAGTTTATTCCTACCGACTTTTCGCTGCGGCACAAGGAAGGACCGGTGAGCCCGCTGCACCTCGCTCGTCTGCCTCCTCTTGAAGCCTTGTTTCTCTGTGGTGCATTTGTTTCTTGGGCCTTGTATGCATGTCGTTTTGTGCCTTTAGGGTCGCATGCTCTTGTGCGTTGGCTTCGCCCCCCATTTTTTGCGCTTTGATGTGTTTGACTTGAAGTGTAAGCGCCGCTATTGTATTTTAGCACTTCTTTGTAATGATGGCTCACACATGTGCGTTGGTGTGTGTGTGTGTTTTCAGGGGCACGCTGTTCCGACTGTGATTTACGACTCTCAAATGGTGCGCATCTTCCACAAGCAAGACGACACATTCAAGTTGCCGAAGGCACTCCTCTACATCTCACTGGCTAGGTGCGTTGAAGTGACGCGGGCTGTGTGGTGTGTGTGCTATTTGGTGCGGTGTTGCATGTACTTCTCATTGGCGGAGGGGACTTATATGGGCTCGTCATTTTCCGTCTTTCACTCATTTGTTTCACACGCATACACACGCACACACACACACACACACACACACACACACACACACACACACACACACACACACCCATGATATCCCACCACCACACGACTTGATATAACTTTACAGCCCTCTTGCCTATGTGGATCCATCGCACAACCTCATGGCCACACTCTTTGTGGATTTATTGATTGACTCTCTCAACGAGTTTACATACGACGCTGAATTGGCTGGACTTCACTACTCACTTGAGAATGCAATATATGGGCTGCAGGTACACTGATGTTCTTGCTTCCGCTTGGATTTGCGTGCTTGTTTGTTGTCAGTTGAGGCGACATTGCTTTGTGCTCCAAGCTTAAAAGGAGCTATTTGTAGTCTCGCCCTCTCTCATATACACACACATGTCACGCACACGTCACGCACACACACACTGGTAAATTGCTATCCAATTGCCAATATGAGTTGTTTTTTTTTCGACAGTTGGAACTCTAACACACAGAATTGTGTGTTATTCCTATTAACACTGCCTGTTGTGTGTCCCATTGTTGGATGTGTTGTGTCTCCCGCGCCCATCGCAGCTTTCGGTGATGGGCTACAACCACAAGCTGCCTGTGCTTTTGCAGAAAATCGGAGAGCGAATGACGTCATTCGTTATCGACGACAAGAAGTTTGCGATTTACAAGGAGAAGGTGTGTGGCTGTGGTTGCTTATGTGGTGGTGGCAGTGGTGTGTGCTGTCTGCGATGCAAAGGGGGCGATTTAATCAGCTGCTGCAATTGTTCCACTGTTTGTGACGTGCATGTGCTTTGTGTGCGTGCCATCTGAAGCTATCGTCTTGTGCATCTGGGTATATTTGTGTCTCTCCCGTGTTGCTGCACAGGCACACACGCAAGCTTCGTACGCCATGCATATTTTCCTCCTCTAAATTCACGCGCATTGTCTTGTTTGTTGCCCACACACATGCACTCACGCGCACACTTACGTATAAATGTGCTGCATTCCAGATGGCGCGGAGGTTCAGGGATTTCCCAGTGGAGCAGCCATATGTGCGGGGCGGATACTATGTGACGGAGACGCTTGAAGAGTGCCTGTGGACGCACGCGGACAAACTCGCGTGCATCAACGGTTGGTGGTTTGTGTGTGTGCGTGCGTGTGTGTGTGTGGTGCACTATCCATTTTGGTTTACTTGCAAGGAGAACATTTGTGTGAGACACGGCGAGCGCATTCAAATACGTTATCAGTTTCATCGTTTGTGATTGTTTCGCTCTCCTCTGCATCACATTGGAATCTGTCCCACACTTTATATTACACTCACACTGTATCCATGCGCAATCACCCCTACAACAGATATCATCGTGTCGAGCGTGGACGAATTCATTCCGCTGTTCCTCCGCAACGTGCATCTGGATGTGCTTGCCCACGGGAACATTAAGCCGGAGGTGCGTGATACCATGCACACACACACACACACACACATGTATATACATGCCGCTTGGTCGCCCGATAAGTGGACCTGTCACACGTGGCGCACAGTGTGTGTTTTGGGGAGTATTGCGGGTAGGTTCTGATTGTAACTTTTGCGTTGCTATTGGCATCGTTGTTTGTTGTGTTGCCGTTGTGTTCTTTCTGCAGGAAGCGATTGCGGCCGTGACACTATTGTCTGGATCTCTCGTCGAAGTCATGCGCAGTAAACCGCTTCTTCCGCTGCAGCGACTCCGCCACAGGGCTGTGCAGCTCCAAGAGGGTGCGTACTTGTGTGTGTTTGTGGTGGCATTGTATGTGGCATTGTCAGTGTACACTGATGACGTTGTGGTGGCATTGTATGTGGCATTGTCAGCGTACACTGATGACGTTGTGGTGGCATTGTATGTGGCATTGTCAGCGTACACTGATGACGTTGTGGTGGCATTGTATGTTGCATTGTCTGTACACTGGCTGTGTGTGGCATTGTGTGTACTCTGGCTGTGTGGCATTGTCTGCGCACTGGCTGTGTGTGGCATTGTCTGTATACACTGATGAATTGATTGTGACGCTGGGTATGCAGGCAAGTCCTACATTTACAATCACAAGGACACCGTGCACGACATGTCTGCGACGGTCAACTATTATCAGGTATGTGTGTACTGCTCACGTGACAATGTTGTCGTGTGCTGTTCGCCGCGGATTACGCATCCTATGTTTGCCTAAAAGTATATATCCATGTGTGTTTTGAGTGGATGTGTGCATGTGGCATGTATGTACATATGTACGTGTGAGTATGAGTATACTTGCGTGCGACTCGGTTGCTCATTTCCCTCCCCGCCAACATCCTGCCAGGTCGGTGTTGAGGAAATAAGGCCGAATCTGCTTCTGGACCTCGTCGTCCACATGGCAAAGGAGCCGTGCTTCAATCAGCTGCGCACAAAGGAGCAACTCGGTGGGTGTCACACATACGGACCCTGTTGTTTATGGGCCCACCACGGTCGGTGCTCTTATGCTCACACATGCGGACTGTGTTGTTGATGGAGCCCCATAATATTGACAGTGCTCTTCTGACATTGTGGCATTTGTGAAATCGTCATATCTTTGCTTTGAGGAGAGCGTCTGCCATTCTGTGCTCCTTCGCACCATGTGTCCTTTCGCGTCACTTATGTATACGGGTTTTTTGCATCGTGCCATATCCCAGGCTACATTGTGTTCACCAGTGTCTACAGTCTTAACAACGTCCAAGGGCTGCGGTTCATTGTGCAATCGGACCGCGATGCCAAGTACCTCGATGAGCGCATTGAGGCGTTTCTTGAGTCGTTTGAGGTGCGTTGCGTGGTGTCTTAGTGCTCGCTTCCTGTCGCGTCTTGCTGCTGGGTAATACGGATGGTTTTGCTTGCATGAGGAAACCTCCTTGCGGCCAGTACCCTGACAACACGACACACTAACATTAATGCACTGACACACAAACACACACACTCACTCACACATTTTGTATACTAGGCGACCCTGTTGAACATGACCGATGTTGAGTTTGCGAATCACGTGACAGCAATGATCGCCAAGCTGCAAGAGAAGCCCAAAACTATGTTTGAGGAGGGCGCCCGCTTTTGGGTGTGTTTGACAATATCGAAGCCTTCAGTGATGCGCGCGCGCGTGTGTGTGTGTGTGTGTGTGTGTGCTCCTTCGTGCTTTGGTGTGTGTTTGGCAAAATTGAAGCCCTTCGTTTGCGATGTGTGAGATGTATGTGTGATATGTATGCTATATATGCTTCTTTGCGTCCCCACTCCTGTGCTAATATTTTGCACATTCACCTCCTTCTATTGTCACAGACTGAAATACGTCACCAGCGCTATCTCTTTGATCGTCGTGAGTATTGGAGTCAAACAATTCTCTTTTTTTTGTTTTGTAATTATGGACTTTTGCGTACCTGATGTTACGTTTGACCGGCGATGCCCAGCCATGTTCTTACGTTGCATTTTTCTTGGGCTTGTGGGCGATATGACGTGGCGGTCGCACTCTTGTCTGTTGCGGTTCTTATGGAGTCGATGGCCATGAGTGCTCAAAGAGACTAACTTTGAACTTCATACATCTCTTTGCTATAATGCAATCGAAATTCTTCTCTAGGTGAAACCGAGATTGAGTGTCTTCGCACCATTACGAAGGACGAGACAATTCTGTTCTTCAAGGCACACGTAAGCGCGTCGTCTTCGAGTCGCAGGAAGCTATCCATCCACATGCAGTCCAAGAAGAACCCCGCCAATGACGACGCTACTCCCTCCATTACACCCGCCGCCGCCGCCGCCGCAGATGCCGCAGATGGTGTGATCCGCTCTAGTCACGAGGCAAGCAAGGTGGAGGTTGAGGAGATCACCGACATGGCCGAATTCAAGCGATCAGTGGCGCTCTATAGGCATCCCACGCCCGGGCCCATCATCCGCACTCTCTGAGACATGAATGTCGACTGGTTTTTTTGTGGCGATGTTGATGTTTGTTTCTTTCCGGCCGTGTTCTGGATCCCAATTCAGGGTCTGTGTGTGTGTGTGTGTGTGTATGTGTATATGTGTGTGTGTTTGTTTCTGAAAAAATATCCCCGTTTCTCTCGGCTCCGGTTCCCGTGATCGGCACACGTGCGTGAACGCTGGTCTACTATTTGGAGGATTTGGCGATGCAGCAATACAGGGGCCCACGAAGAGCAAGTGTGCAAAAAACAACACACTTGCAACAGTACTCTTTCGATACTGAATTGGTTTGGTGTGGGCTTTAGTTAATTTCGCATACAGTCAGGGCACAGTCGAAACACCCGCGCATGCTTCTCGCCTGCGAGTCACGAGGGTCATGGCGTCACCAACACCACCCCACTACGCCTTGCCACCCTTCTTCACAGCCACGGCGGGCGCAGCATCCGGGTGCTTGCTCTTGTTAAACTTGTCGATGATGTCGGGTTTTTCGCCCTTGCAGACAACGCACTTGTACTTTAATTTGGACTTTTTGGAAAGCAGCTTGTATGTGGCATCGTCCAGCTGAGGATCGCACTCTGCATTCAAAGTAATGGAGACAGCCGCGGTGCAGGTTGCGTGTGCAAGTGTGTGTGTGTATGTATGTGAGAGAGTGCATGTAGCAATCTAGTGTAAGACAAATATTTCGGCCGAGGATCGCAAGGGTAACTCAATAGACAGCCAAAGAATGTCGTTGACACGAAATGAGTTTCCGGAAACAACGTCATGATGCACTCAAACGCACACACACACACACACACACACACACACACACACACACACACACACACACACACACACACACAC
>CALSCR010002372.1:0-23309 GCA_943704495.1 Pigoraptor chileana
GTGTGTGTGTGTGTGTGTGTGTGTGTGTGTGTGTGTGTGTGTGTGTGTGTGTGTGTGTGTGTGTGCGTGCGTGTGGGTGGGTAGGCGGGTGAGCTATGCCTGTGGCTGCAGCTGCCGCTGTGGCTTTGACTGATTGTGGTTATGTGGACTCGTTATTTCCAGCAATGCGGGCGAGGACCCGGACATCGAGGATGTGATGGAAGTTTCCGACAGCTTCGCCCAGGATATCGCAGAAACATCTATTCATGGTGTGTGTGCGTGTGCGTGTGTGCGTATGTGCATATGTGCGTGCGGTGCGTGTGACGATCAGACCAAACACGCATTGAATGTAATCTTGTGCAGCAGTCCGTCCCTTGACATCTCTAACCATCGACTCTGTTTTTTGCGCTTTCACATTTTGGCAGTTCGTTTTGGCGGCATCATTCTGCGCCTTAGCGAGCGCAAGAACCAGATGGCCGTATGCATGGTACAGCTGGAGGAACTGCGCTTTTCTCTATACCCCGGACAGCGTGTGCGAGTGGACAACTCCGATCCCTCGGCGTCGCCCCTATACGCCGACGACGTCATTTCCAGGTGGCACTCGCAATACTCTGCGCTGTTTTCAAAGCCTGAGCGGGATCAGTTTCTTGCTGCACTCAAGCGAAAGCGCGGCTGCGTAAGCTGTGCGAATGCAATGATTGTGCCAACGGGCTTTGCTGGCGATGGAGCGCATGTTGCGTACGTTCGCATGCTGGTGGGTGCAGCAGTGTTTGTGTGTGTGTGTGTGTGTGTATGCGTATATGAATGTGTGTGTGTGTATGCGTATATGAATGTGTGTGTGTATAATGTGTGTGTGTGTGTGTGCGCGCGCGCGCGTATGTGTGAATGTGTGTATATGTACTGTATGTGTCCGTGTATACCTATAGCGCAAGTTTAAATAGCTCCCATGATTAGGCTGTGGCAAGTCTAATGAGCACGCTGTTGCGGCCTGTGCCGGGCTGTGTCGACTCATATATCATTGCACTGTATGTGGATACCGGGTTGTACTATGTCACACTTTTGTGCGCCACATCATCACAATTCGTCTTTGCCTACATCGCGCCTATTCTTAGATCTGTCAAGTATTGAGTTTTGGGGGTCCATACTCTTGTCATGGAATACGTCCCTCTTGTGCACTTCTTGTCCTCCACTCCATTTGTTGCGATTATTGTCAGTACATGTTTAACTTGCGATAATTTTATTTATTCGTATCATCTTGTGCGCACCCATTGCACTTCCCAGGCGTCACTGAAGCATGAACTCAGCCTCCCTCCCGACACACCCATTGTGAAGGCCGAGTACTCCGAGTACTGGGCCGTGGGGCGCGCGGCCAAAAATAGGCCCGTGTCTGCGGGTGTGCGACTGGAGCCCCCGAAGCCGTCTCTCGCGGCGAAAGTGACGCCATTTCAGCTCGTGTTTGACAACCGCCAGTTTGGGAAGATAGTCAACTACTTCAAGGATATTCCTGCGTTTGTGGGGGCGGCTGCCTTTCTCTGCCAGGTGAGTCTGCTGGCGCTGTCTGCTTTGCAATGAATGTTCTGTGTGCGTGTTGCTCTGCATGAAGCTGTGAATCTTGCTGAGTATGGAATAATGCGCACGTGCTCCCGTAAGGCCATTCAATGCATCTCACTGTCTATACTCCCCGCCACCCACCTACAGTTGGAGGATAGCTTCGCCTCGAGTGCGCGGACAGCCGCACCGTCGACGACAACCGCACCCGCAACGATGACGGCTGAGTCCGACTGGTCTGTGCGTGTGGAGCTCGTCATGCCCAAACTTGTCCTTCCGCCGTTTTCGGGGCACTCTGGACCCCCCGAAATAGCATCGCAGGTGATGCACGTGACGGCATCGAAGGTCATTGTCTCGAGCAACGACGCGTCGATGCAGCCCAGCAACTGCGTGGGGGAGCTTCTTCCCTTCTTGCAGGGTGCGCTGTACTCGTCCGATCCGTCCTTCCCCAGCGAGATCTCAGATCCGTCTGCCCTCGTGCCTGACGACCCGGCCGAGTGGCGGGCGGCTGTGCTGCAGGGGTGGCGCGTCGATATTGAGCAGCTGTGGATAGACACGCTGCCGCATCCGGACCACGGCAAGTCAGCGACAATACTCGAGCCTGCGGATATCACCGCTTTTTTCCCCAATTTCGCGGCGTCGTCGAAATCGCAGGAGAAGGCACAGCTCAGCTCACAATCATCGACGTCTTCGGCGTCGCTCCCTTGCATTTTTGTGCGGGCGTCGCAGCTGAATGCAACGCTGAATCACCTGCAGTATGTCTATCTGCTGCACATGGCGGAAGAACGATTTGCAATTCCGGAGGAAATTTCGGCAACGAGCTTCAGGGCGCCGGATAGAGAGCAGCGTGCGGCTTTTGCGGCGGCTGCGGATGCACGTGAGTGGAGCTGTGTGTGATTGGCGTTCACACGCTGCTCATTTGTTGGAATGCACCATGTGGGTGTTGCCTGTGTTGCCTGTGTTGTGAGGCTGCCGAATGACTCACCCACCCCCGCATCCCATCCCATCCCATCCCATCTCTTTGCAGCACGCGGTGACAGCCTCATCTACCTGGCCGTGGATCACGTGGGTCTTCGCCTGCAAAGGGCGTATCCGGACACTGCTCCGCCCGCACCGTCCGCCTCCGCTCCGTCGGTGTCATCGGCGGGCGCAAACCAAATACCGCACTCGCAATCGCACACCTCCGTCACTCACCCGTCCCCCGTGCAACAGCAGTCGTCCCCGGCACCGATGCGCGCGGAGGGACCAAAAGGCACACAGAACAGCAATGATAGCGGTCGTGTCATTGCCCCTCTGGCGTCGTCGGACATCCACAAGACGAGTCCAGCGCGTCGCTCACTCGGCGCATCGACAGCGATGATGCGTGCGTCCACTTCAGATGTGCCCGGGTTTGGGTCACGTGGGGGCGGCGCCGCAGTGGGGCTGTCCTCCCCGTCCTCGCGCTCGGTGACGTCACTCCCCGGCGCACTGGGCCTTGGAATGACGCCATCTTCGTCTGAAGATGTATTTGTTGTGGATGCATTGGCGGCTGCGATGGGCACGCAACACCCGGATGTGGATGCAGGCAGTGGCGGCGCAGACGGGCAGGACTCGGCGAACAGTGCATCCGCATCACAAACAACGCTCGCAATGCCATCGATGGGAGTGTCGACGGCGGTATCGGAATCGACCCTCAACTTGCAATATGACGAGATTCAGGCGGAGATTGTGGAAGGTATTGGTTTGTTGGCATTGCGATGCGGATCTGTGTTTGATCATTTGTCAGGCATTGAGATATGCTTCGATGGCTGCTTACTATGTGATACTTTGGCAATGCACATTTGCTGTGTGCCGGGGAGGTGCAGTGTGTCTGATGCTCGCATTTGTGTCAATAATCATCATATGTTTGCATTCCATCAACTCAATCAATTTTACCATGCAATGGTCCAACAACCCCGCCTTTCCTTTTTTTTTTTTTTTTTTGGCAGTGGCCGACCGCACTGACGACATCAGTGCGCAAGATGACCGCACTGCTTCCGCAACACATCCGTCCGCACAGCCACCGATTGCAACCACTGACCCAAATTACATTGCAAGTGCTCGGCTGGACGGCCTTCAGCTTGTTCATGCGTCATCCGGGGTGCTCCGTCTCCTGATCAAGCGCGTTGCCATTGGCGACACCATGTTCCCCCTTCCTCCCGCCCTTGCGTCGCCGTCGCTCATTTCCGGACTCGCGTCGTCCTCCGCGGCCGGCCTCAGCGCCGATTTCGATGTCGCATCGCTCACATCGTCCCTGCCGAAGGAAGATGGCCCCGATGCTCTATTCTCTGCAACCATCGACCCTGCCCACGTGGTCGTTCGCTTTAAGATGAAACAGCCTCCCAAGGGTGATGCCATCGACGCCGACACTGACCCTGACGTCGCATCAGTGCGCGTGTGCGGCATTGGCGCTTCCCTGGCAAATTCAACCGTCGCTGCGATCGGCGCCTTCTTCGACGACTACGGCCCGCCCTTTCCCCAGCCCGAAATCCACATTCTCGCCGAACGTTGTCACGTGGGCTTGCACGACGAGGTCTATGTGCCGTCGCAGTACTCTGAGTATCAGCGGCGCGCGGGCCAGCAGCCCAAGCCGCCCGTGCAGCTGCATATGGGTCACGTGACTGCCTTCAAGGACGCGCGGGGCACGTGGTCGGTTGGTGCGGCGTCATCAAATACTGGGACGTCCGAGGACGACACTCTGTCGGTTGTGCACGAAATAGGCGAGGCGGTGTCGACCGTGGGTGAGGTCGTTGTGGGTCACGTGTCGCTCGGCACGGACAACCGTCGTGGCAGCGTAGTCCTGTCTGCCGATGAATTCGATCCGCTACGGTTTTGCGGAGATACCTTTGACGGCGATGCCATCAACAATGGGGGCCTGCGACCCCGCAACGAGTCCCGGCCGCCCGGGTCGCGCACAAGCTCAGTCAGCACCACCGCCAGCTATGCGGTGTCCATGTCGGCCTCCGTGGGCGGCGAATCCACACGGGCACCTGCCCACGTGGAGAGGGAGCTCAAGGTGCTCCGCGCGCAGGTCGCTGAGCTCAACCGCGAAAACGGCGACATTTCGCGCGACCGCAATCGCATGACAACGGTGATTGATGGTCTGCGTGAGGATGCTGACTCGTCGAAGCGCCGCGTGGAAAAACTGTCTGCGGAGCTGGAGCGTGTGCGTCAGATTGCGCTGCGACAACAAGAGCGGCTGAAGGAGTACCAGGCGGAGAGAGACAGGATGCGGCAGGGGACGGGGAAGTCGGCTGCTGCGCGCCCTGGCAAGGACGGTGGTCCGACACAGACGCTGCACCAACAACAGCAGCTCAAGCAGCAGCAGCCGCTATTGCAACCCAAGGGAGGCGATGGAGGCGACGACGGAGGCGACGTCATGTGGGCACGTGAGCGCGCCGACTTCCAGCGACAAGTGGAGCTTCTGAACAGCCGTGTGCAGGAAATGACGGAGGAGCGACGCCTCAACATGCAGGCCAAGCAGCGTCTCGCAGAGCAGTTTCAGGGCCTCGTCGACGAGAAGGATGCAGAAATAGAGGCACTCAGGCGAAAACTCGGTATTCAAAAGACAAAGCGCTGAACTCGACTGCGACCGCTCGCTTTACAAGTCGAGCTGTTTGTGCAGTTTACGATACAACCCTGTTGGCTGTGCGGCGGAGGGCAGTTCCGCAGCTGAGGAAACTTCCGGCAGGCGGCGGGGACGCATAATCATTCTCAGTTCGGAGTCCAACTTTTAGTGTCAGGAGCGAGAGTCACAGTACCGATGTAAGCAGTCAGAAAACTAAATATACTTTCTTCAAGCCGGGATACCTGCTTATTTATGTTCACACGCCACTTTCAGCACACACCGGCTTCACGGGCGGCGCTTTAGTTGGCCCGGCCGCAATTTCCCGGGCCGCCGGCCGGTGTGGATCTTCAATGAGCAGTGACCGACTGCTGCACGACTGATGGCCCGAGCCGCTGAGTCGGCCGCGCCCGGGCAAAGGCGCCGTCAATGCGAAAGAACTGAACCCGTGACACTCAGGGCTGACTCAACGGCGGCGTCGGTCGACTGGGGTCAACCGGCGTCAACCGGCGTGGATTGCTGGCTGATTTGGCCTCAGACTCGTTTCTTGTGTTTTAGATAGTCCTAATTTTTGGGTTCGGTCAGTACCCCTGGTCACAAGTTTTATCACGTGATAAAGTCAATGTGATCACGTGATGTGTCTAAAAACGTGTCTGCTGCTCCAAATAGTCTTCTTTAGTACATAATACACATTTACCGAAACGATATATTTCAATAGTTAACTCGATCCATATTTACATACTTAACAACAGATTTGAATTTGAATTATTTTTTTTGCGGGCAAAACGGATGTATGTCTGTGTGTGGGCATGTGTCGCTGCGTGAATGCAATCTCTTTCCATGCGGCCACACACGCACCGTCCTTGATTCCTTCTCCGATATATTTCATAACTTTGTTCTATTCGGTTGGCTTCTGTTGATGTGCGAAAACTCTGTCTGTGGACTTTTTACGGCGTCTGGGGTGTGATGAAGAAAGGCATCTTGTTGTTGTACGTGGCAAATTTCTGTTATTGGATCGGCTTGCAACAAATACTTTCGTTCGACTGTAAAGCCCTATTTGGCCTACTGGCTGTGATGGCCACGTGTGTGGGTCCGCGCATCTCGCCCCCGCAACACGCTGCGTGAGGGGGGAAGCAGCATCCACTATTGGCATCTACTTTGAACATCGGCACAATAACAGTTAGCCGCTGCAACGGTTTTCTGCAATTTAAGACTTTCTCTTGAACTCCATAGCGCACATTGTGTCGTCGTTGTGTGTGGGCTCGGTGAGCACGTTCACAGCCCAGCGGCCTGCGCACGCTAAAACGGCAAACTCGGACAGCCGACGTGCGTCTGCGCCCGCCGCAACGGGTCGCAGACACGTCAGGATGATGGACGAGATGGACTCGGTGTCGCACGGCAAGGATGCAAGTGCGATTGACATGGATATTGCGGATGGTCTGGGTGACGATAATGGCGAAATGTCGACGCGGGCCGACGGCAAAGGAAAGGGGCGCGCCAACGGATATGGATCGTCCGGACACTTTTCGACTGGTGGCGCTTCGATGAAGGCGTCGCTGGTGCGATTGTTTGAGCGCTTGCGACGAAGGGACGGTGCATCGACGGCTCCGAACGTGCCGATGGAGCTTAATCCAAAACCGGAAACAACAGAGCAAAAGACAAGTTTTTGGAGACGGCTGTGGGCGTTTGTACTCCGTGCTAATCCGGTGAGTGGTTAAGAATTGTTGGAACGTGATGTATTTGTGTGTGGGTGCATTGATGCTCATGCCATTTGTTGTACATGCCGATCTTTTTCGCGAATTTGCATCACATTTGGTGGTTTTTAATCATTCCAACGCTGGAATGTTGAATGTGGCACTCCACGTTTTAATGTGTCAATGTTTTGCAGTTGTGCGTCGCGAAATCTTTTGTGGGCATATGCATCTATGTAAGTTTATCACCTGACCATCATCTCCCCTACGTCAATGCCGGTAATGTTGCATGTGCTATTATGTTATGTGTTTTTTCTTGCTACGGACAGTACGCGCACATTCAGCGCGAGCCGACGGTTGTCAAGGACATGCCCACAATGAACAACAGCCCGCTTCAACCGTACGAATACCACGAGTTGAGCGAGAAATGGACCCCCGAGGCCGTCGACGCGATTATTCCAGAGGCGCTGCAGGTATGTCATGGCATGTATTTTGAATCCTTGTCTATACGCACTCGCCGAAGACTTTTCGTGCGTCTTCGTGTGCTTCTACATATTAGATGGGGGTGTGTATGAGCGATGCGCTGAACGCCACTCATGACCACACGAAATCCTCCTACCAACCTACTGCAGGTATACAATGGACTCCGTCTCAGCCAAAACGAGCACATTGACGTGCGCAAATTCACGCAGGGATTGGGTCTTATGGGCTACGGCGACTCGAAACTGCCAAAGTATCTGTTTGAGGTGTGTGTGGCGTCCATTCGCGCATACTGCTATCCCGGTCTCGTTTAGTCTGTGTGTGTGTGTGTGGAATGCGTGTGCTTTGTAGAACAACCACGCACAAGCAACCCTCCAACCAGCTGGCACACACTCATATACTCTCTCTCTGTCTCTCCCCTCTCTCTCCGGCTCTCTTTCTCTCTTTCTCTGTGGCACTCGCCCACACACTTGTGCGCGGCAGGCGATCAACATTGACGGCACAGGGACGATCAGTTTTATGGAACTGGTGCAGTTTATGCTCTGTGTGACGCGGGGATCGCAGGAGGATCGCCTCGCATTCGGCTTCCGCCTGTTCGACACGGACAGGGACAACGTCATCTCTCGCATGGACGTCATGCGTTTTGTCGACGCCATCTGCAACTCGCTGTGGGGCCTGACAATCACAGCACCGGAGCTAAACCGCTTTGTGGAGGGTCTTTACAGCCGATTTGAGTTCGACTCTACGGGACACATGAGCTACGAGGGCTATTGCAAGGGCTGCAGCGATTCGGAGGCGTTTATCCGCAGCTTTGGACTGACGGAGCTGCAGAGCGCCACACCGCAACGCACGCTCAACCGCCACGGCCGCCTGTTTGTGTTTGGACACGAAAAGTGGAATCTCATGCTAGGAGTCATGCTCGCACTGCAGCTGTCGGAGGAGAAGATGCCGCCGCGGCCCCGTGCCGTCGAGGAGGCGCTCACGCCGGACGAGTTTACGTCGGAGGAAACGTACGAAATCAACGCCACGTTCATCAAGGATAAGACCTTTATTGTGCACTATGCGTCAGAGGCATTCCGGGACATTCGCGCGTGGTCGGGCATCTCGTTGACGCGTTACCTTTACTCGCTCGGGATCAAGCAGGTGTTTAGCTCGCTGCTGTTGGGTGACTTGACGACATACACCGGCCTCGGGTCCGAGGGCAAGAGTGGAAGCTTCTTTTTCTATTCGCACGACGGAAAGTTCATCGTAAAGACGATTTCCGTCGCGGAAAAAGACACAATTCTCCGCATACTCCCCGACTACTACGAGTTTCTCCGGCGGACACGCGACACGCTGTTGAGTCGGGTGTACGGGCTGTATCAGCTGCGCTTCCGGGGCCAGACGTTCTTCTTTGTTGTGATGAGCAATATTTTCTGCTCTCCAAAGGCGATACATCTTCGCTTTGATCTCAAGGGATCCACGGTCGGTCGGTTCACTGCGACGTCGGCAGAGGAGATTCAGCGGGCGGATGTGGTCTACAAGGACCTCGATTTCCTCAAGTCGAGTCGAATGCTCAATATTGGAGAGAAGCGCGGGAACCTTCTGATGGCTCAGCTGCGAAAGTGCGTCACTGCTGCGTGTGTAGTTTGTGATGTTGCGGATGTCGTTTTGTGTGGTATTCTACATTTGTGTGCGTGTTTGCATTTGTTCACACGTGGTGGAAGCAAATGTGTCGCCTCCTCTTTCCTTCAAGGTTCGAATGTGCACTCTCCTTTTGACACTCCACCAACTGCAACACACACACTCACGCATACACATTTGCGCACAGAGACTCCGAGTTTCTGTCCTCGCACGGCATCATCGACTACAGCTTTCTCATTGGAGTGCACAAGACGTCGGGCGGATTTGAGACTGATCCGGAGGAGTGGGTCATTCGACACATGGACGAATTGGTCGGTCTCTTTCAGCAGCTGCAGGAGAAAACCAGCGACGGGTGGGTAACTGTCCATATGGGCCGGCACGTGATGGCACGTGCTGGGGAGGCGTATCAGCTTTGCTGTTGTGACTGCTGTGGTGTCTAAGCTAGAGCGGTGGACTTCTGCAAGCGGGGAGGACAGGCGTTGATCTTCTGTCTGTCAATTGGTGTCGGCTCCTTGTCTTGTATTGCGAGGCGTTTGTGTTTTGGGTTTGTGTTATTCGCGTTATTATTCGAACTGTCTTCTCAACACTGCCGCCGCTCACACGCTGAATGTACGCACGCGCGCAGCTATCTGGACAAGCTTGATTTTCATGATTTTGGGCACTTTGCCTACAAGAACTCGAGCTCCAGTGGTCTGGGATCCGATCCCGAGGTTGACAAGGACAACGGCCTGGGTCGCCTGGCCGTCATGGAGTCGCAGCGCACAACAACAGAGGGCTCGCTCATGATCGGCGAGGAGATCTTTTTCGTCGCTCTCATCGACATTTTCATTGCGTACGAGTTTAGGAAGCAGGCGGAGCACATGATCAAGTCGGCCATCCACGACTCGACAAAGATATCCGTTGTGCCTCCTGCACTCTACCGCAACCGCTTTCTCGACTTCATCAGCGACATTATTATGTAGTGGGAGCGTGTGACTGTCTTCCATGCGGTGCCAGACGCTTAGATGCTGCTGGTGCTGTTGCTGCTGTTGTTGCTGTTATTGCTGGAGCTCAGCTTGCTCTGTGGCTCTCGTGCGACTTGTCCCTTTGTGGCGACCGGCTTCAGTTGTGGCCCTCTATTGCTCTCGGTTGTGTGTGTGCGCGTGCGTGGTGCGTGCGTAGGCGTCTGCTTGGCGTGGCGTGTAGTTTTGCATTAATTGTCGCGATTACTTTGATTGTCTTTCTGTCGTTTTTTGTCGATATCCACACAATGTGAAGCGTTTCTTACATCGTTCTCGTGTGGTTGCCGTAAAAACTAAATATCTACTACTTCAGTACTACATGTTTCGTGGTGCCGCGATTTGCAGCGTTGGCTGCTGCGACTCGTAATTATTTATGTGCGCATTCTGAGCAGCGGAACTGGTGCTCAAAAAATGAGACATGTAGCAGAACATTACCGTGGTGCGGAAGTGTGCACGAAAGCTCGCCACTGCCGGCCGCGCAACCATGATGCCCAATGCCTGCTGACGGCTGAAACTGGTAGTACACTAGCCGAACCGGCCTGTCATACGTTCAGTAAGAGTCGGAGACCCTCAATATAATATTGCGCAGTTTGTATCGAAGCTCCTTACCATTATACGTTGGTTTATGCATACGGCCGTGCTGCTTGTCTGACCCACAAGTCGGACATAAGCAGTGATGCCCCCCGGCTAAGGGCTATTGCGTACTTATGTTGGGTTCGTACTTAATTGGCTACGCGGCAGTATTAGGATTTGCCGGCGCTTTCAGTGTCAGTACGTTACTTATGCTCAAAATCATTTCTTTGCGAGCATTGCAGTGGGGTGGGTGGGTCTATGCACGTCTCGACATGACAAGAATTTAAGGCAGTCGTTGGTTACTGGATACGATTGCATAATATATTCATGTATAAAGCTAAGGTGTCTATTATATGTACAAGACAAAGTGGGCACCGTCTGGCATTAATTGCAGACGGGCCGCAGTAATCAAATCGCACTCAGTTGCAACGGCTGAGAGTGAAAGGGAGCGCCGCTCCGCCATGCTAGTGCAAGGTAAGCAGTCGGCTCAGTCCATCGACATCGACCACCACACGGGAAGTCCCAGGGACGCGATGCATCCCGCGTCAATTGGAGTTCACACAAGTGGAAACCGAGAGTTATGCCTTGTTCGGCAGCGTCCAATACATGCCACGTGCCGCCGGCTAAGCGGGATCCAGGTCACGTGGGCTGGGCAGTTGGCCAGGAGGTGGCGTCCATGTCACGCAGGGCGATGCTGATGCTCGCAAAGGACGGCCGTGCTGCCGGTGTCGCGCTCCAACAGCTGCAGAAAAGACAAGGTGACGGTGTTCATGGGTTAATGAGTTTGAGTTGATGTCGGAGGCGGAACATGCGGGTTGTGCATTGTGTGTGTGTGTGTATGTGTATGTGTGTGTGTGTGTGTATGTGTGTATGATTTGTGGTTGCATGGTCGACGACCAGAAATTCAACCGCCTGAAATAAACCACCGCCATTGACACATGCGCTGTTACCGTGTGTGCACATCTCCATCTCCCCTCCCTCTCTCTCACACACAACGCATACGATGTCACCTGCCAGTCACGCACCTCTTAACGAGAGCGGCAAACTCTGGTGGACAGTCGGGTTCGAGGGACGGTCGGTGGTCAGCGTACAGTATGCGCTCAATCAGCTGCTCTGTGGCGCACAAGTCGTCCCAGTACGGCCGCTTCTTACATACCATTTCGCTAAGGACGATACCTGTCATGCATGGAGTGCATATCGGGTGAGGTATGGCACGGGGGGCAATGTTGCGACAGGGTAAGCACACAACACGCGAATAGTGTTCTTCAGAATGTATCAATGCGCCAGACTCCGTGGCGCATTGATAATGTTATTAGGAAAACTGACGCGTGCGACCAGAATACGCATCTGATCATTGTGTATGATGTACGTGTCGGTAAGAAAGCGTGTAAGCGTATGTGTCTGAGTGTGTGCGGCTTGTGCGCGTGTATATGCGCGTGCCGTCTGAGCGTGTATGTGCTCGTGTATAAGGGAGAACGAACCATAGCTGTAGACGTCTGCACGCTCGTTGAGGGGAAGATGACTCAGCATTTCGGGACTCATCCACCACACCGTGCCATGGAACTCCGTCGCAATGCTCTCCGCCAGCTTCAGCCGAGAGAGACCAAAATCAGCCACCTGCAGAAGGATAGTAGACACACCAAACATGCCATTAAGTACCAGAAACAGCACACGTTATTCAAGTAGCATTGAAAAATGCACAAGATATAATGCGAGCCATTGACAGTAAACAGTGGGGTGCAATCACGTGGGGCGGGTGCATTGCCTGTGAATTGTCCATCACACACACCTTAGCGCGGTGGTTGTCACCCAACAGCAGATTCGGCGACTATTATTACATGCGGTCGGTCGCATGCGGCGTTGCGTGTTGTGACCGTTCCAATTAAACGCAGCAGGGGTGCGCGTCCCACATTATTCGTGCGAAAAAAAGAAGAATAGCCGGGGATGAGGGGAGCAAAGGAGAGGTGTTACAGATCAGCTGTTGATGCATTTTGCCTCACAATGTGTGTTTCACAGAGTATGCGTGGGTGCGCACAGAAATTAAACCGCAAAGATAGACTGTTCACATATGCTCTGCATACACAAATCATAACAATATGATCATACACGCAAGGGTTGAAGATTAGCGAGACGCCATACCTTCAAGTCCAGATGGACTACAGGTGGTTTGGAGGAATGCAGATACTCCATTCCCGAAGCAGCGTCGCGTGCTACAAGGTGAAGAAAGAGAGATGTGGTTGAGGTAGAGATAGAGATGGATATGGATATGGAGAAAGCGAGAGAGCGAGAGATAGAGAGATCTTCAGTACTCAAAACGCCTTAGGCCTAGGCCTATCGACTCCAAAGTGAGACAGAGAGTTAATAAACACAAAGAGGGAGAAAACGAGTGAGAAAAAGAGGGAGAAAGAGAGAGAGAGAAAAAGATGTGCGATTCAAGTCTGTGTCATATTTTGGCGCTGTGCCCACGGACTCCACAAGAAAGAAGTGAAGGAGAAAAAGAGAGAGAGAGAAAAAGATGTGCGTGATTCAAGTATGAGTCATTTTTGGCGCCGTGCGGCCCACGGACTCGACAACAGTGAATGAGAGAGCTAGAGAGAGAGATCACAATGGAAAGGCGCACAGCAGACGAAACGCACACCACTGCCACCACCGAGTGTCACGTGGTGCGGCTCACCAAGTTGGAGTCGAATTGGCCACGTGAGCTCCTCTGGATGCGCTCGGTAAAGGTCATACAGCGACCCCGACTGCAGCTCCGTAATGATGCACAGATTGGGCGCTTGGACCGAGGCGCCTGAGCATGCACAACAAACGCACAGACATCCACACGTGGTCATCACAAGTGGCAGCGGCAAATTGGATGGCGGTGATGCCGGGAGGTGTGGGATTCAGATAATACACACAACGCAAACAATAGACACCATCACGCACACAATGTACAGACATATGCATAAAACATACACAACTGACAGTGAGGCGGGGTATGAACAACCTCCGCCCGCACATCCTATCCCTCCGATGCCGTGACCATACTAACAACGGCAGTAATGCAACCGCGACTCACCCATGAAGAGCACAATATGAGGATGCCGCAGTCGCACAAGGGTTTGCACTTCCTGTTGGTGTGCGTGGATACATGGGCAGTCAGAATTGATGCCATAGCCCGTGGTGAGCTCAACAAGCAAGCATAAATCATGAATGGAGGATACATGTAACACCTGGCAGGCGCACAGCAATAGCGACAATCAACAGAAAGAAAAAGCACATGCCAAGCGACAGACACGCGCGACGCACACCTGCATGAACCCGTCGACGGCGCGTCTGATTGTGTGCTTCTCCTCCCGCTTTGTGCGCAACCGCGTGGTCAAGCGCTTCAGAGCCATGCCCACGTGCGACACGGCGGCAGACAGCGACCCCGACGACCCATCTGCCGATGGCGACGGACGAGCAGCCGCCATTGCGAGTGGGGTCTTTCCTACCTTCTGCGAGGGGGATGCCTTCAGTCCCGGCATGCGATTGGAACCAAGCGACAGCACTTCCTCCTCAACCGACCCGATTGCCGCGTGGTGATGCACGCGCACAGACCACATTCCATCGCCGTCGACAGCCGCCCCCGCATGGGGATCTCCTCCACCCATAACAGCGGCAAATTCCAGCGAATTGAATTCGAGGCTTTTTGCGGGGGAGTCGACCGATTTTGACATTGACAGTGCAGTTGAATGGGCGACTGCGGCGGGAAGTGGCCAGGTGTGGCTCCCGCGCAGGTCACCAAACGCCAGTGTCTTGATGGCGACACGGCTGCCTCGGAATGTGCCGAGATACACGCGCCCAAAAGTGCCCTGTGTGCATGCACAAGTAGCGTTTGTCAGGGCTCGGCGTTCATAGTCCTCATCCCCCCGCACACACACACAGACGCACACACATATTTACACATAAATACCGTGTGCACACAAACATATAAAGATAGACGTACACACAATACACACGCACATAAATGCAACAAATATACACCATGTAAATGCAAGCATAAAGAAACGCCAACCACAATATTAAATGTCGCACGCAGCCTTATGATGCCGTTCATACTCACACGGCCGATCTCGTGGTCAAAAGAAAGCTCGGTGAACTCCACAATCCACGTGCGCGACGCCTGCTCGATGCGCGCTTTCTTCCGCCGATACGCGACAAAGGAGCCGGTCGCCAGAAGAAAAAGCGCCCCGCAAAACCCCCCGACAACGCCGCCGACAGGGAATTCTGCGGATTGCAATTATCATTGATAAACATTGCATCAGATGAGTGCGTTTGTAAAGAAAGAGGAGGCCGAACAGTGAAGATCTGGAGAATAGAAAAATATATAACGAGAGACAGGAGATATTATAGCATGCCAGAGACGCCACTGCCTGCGCTGATGCAAATGCACGCACGTTTTTCCGTCTGGTTGGGCTGGCAGATGGGGTAACCTGTGTCCAGATACGGCTCGGGATGTGTGTCCCCCGGGCACTCGCCAATTTCAATAGGAAGGGTCACGTGAAAGCGGTCGGCCGAGTACAGCGGCGTGGACGACTTGACCACTAGAAAGTACTTTCCGGGATAAGCGACGACCCTTGTTTCCGAAAAAGCAATGGACGCGTACAAAATAGCCTTTTCAGTCTCCCCAATGACGACACCCGACTCAGGCGCCAACACACTTGGGGAGGCTGCGATGAACAACCGCACAACAAGAACGCTCGAGGGACTGCTTGCGCTCGGATTCCCGTAGCCGTCAATGACGTCCACACTGAGACTGTCCGCTATGAGAGCGCCGCTGTACAGACGCATTGGCGGACGCTTCGCCATGGACGCGCACCACTGCAGCTGATTCGACGCCGTCGCCACATTGCGCCCGCCCGTGGCCGCATAGATGACATTCTTCCAAAACGTCGTGTTGCTGAGTACGAGTGCGCCAGATAACGCAAGCGCGGGGTCGTCAACGTACACCGCGCCGTAAAATCCGCTGTTTGAAGCAATGACAGTGTTGTTAAAGGTGAGTTTTCCGGCGGTGACCACGGCTGCCTTCCAGAACACAGCACTGCCACCGCCTTCCGTGACGGACGTAACACTGTTCAGCATGAATGTACTCCGCTCAATGGTCGCCGTGGCCGACTCCGACATGAACAGGGCGGCACCTTGCGAGCTGGCCGAGTTGCGGAAAAATGTGCAGTCCTGTATGTAGGCAGAGGCAGATCCGCGAAGAAGCAGCGCGCCGCCACCCTCCGCAAACGGACGAAGGGACGTATTGCGCGTAAAGACCGTGCGCCTGGTGCGAACGATGGACGTCGAGCTCGCCGAAATGGCGCCGACCGTGGGGAAAGTCATGTTCCTCACAACAACATCGGTGAGGTCGAGCACTGCGTTGTCCAGCAGCGCAATGCCGCCCCCGGACATGGACGCACCCGGACTCGGCAGGTACTGGTGCGTGTCGCCGACGGTGCAGTTGGTCATGTGCAGGGCTGCGGGACCGTACACAGAAAAAATGGTTCCGTCGGATCCGCCCGAATTTCGAAGAATTTCCACTCGTGTCAAATTAAACTCAACTCCTAGGTAGCACAAGGCGCACGCACCCCCATAACGCAGGGCAACATTATCGTTGCACGTACTATCAACCATTTCCATGTGCGCATCGGTCCATAGATCAATTGCACCGCTGTATTCCTGCAAGATTAAAAACGCAACATGACACACAAAGGGCGATGGCGAACATAGTCAGTTGCATGGTGAGTGGAGAGGTGGGTGGGCTAAAGATGCGAGCTAGACCTCAGACCTGGCTGCATCATCGGCGCTGTGCAAACATAATAAAGCACAGACACAGGCACAGATACCGATACAGACACAGACACAGACACAGACACAGACACAGACACAGACACAGACACAGACACAGACACAGACACAGACATAGACATAGACACAAACACAGCACAGACACAGACACAGACATAGACATAGACACAGGCACAGACACAGACATAGAAATAGACACTGAAACAGCACAGACACAGACACAGACACAGACACAAACAAAGGCACAGACACAGACACAGACACAGAAACAGACACAGAACACACAGTCACATACAGCACACAAATACAAACACGAACACACACACACACACACACAGAGACACACACACACATACGCACCGCCGCGTAATTGCCATCGACGGCAGTGTGGCTCATTGTGATGCGCGAGGGTCCTTCCGCGTGAAGCGCGCCTCCGTAGTACACCAACGCCGAGTTGTTCACAAGTATCGAGTGATGCACCGTCAGCGTCACTGCACCCACGAGTGACAGACCCCCGCCGTACTCTGCACACTGGTTGCCCCGCACAACGCTCCGGGTGACCACAATTTCGCAAGAGTCGGTCGCAAACAAAAACCCGCCCGATTTATCATACGCAAAGTTTTCGGCGGCCAACACATCAGTGGCTGCAAACTGTGACGACCTCGCCAAGTACACGCCCCCACCAAAGCTCGTCGCTCCATTCCGGACGAATCTTGTGTGGTTTGCGGTGATATTTGCCGAGTCTTGTGCGTAGAGTGCGCCGCCGACAGACAACGCAATGTTGTCGTCAAACGCACAGTCCGTCACGAGCACTGACGTCATATCCTGCATGAAGATGGCGCCACCAGACTCCGCGGCGGTGTTCTCGGAAAAGCGGGTCACCACAAACACAGCCTTGGATTGTCCAAGCAGTCGCACGGCGCCACCCGACCGTGCAAGCGCTCCGTTGCGTGCAAATACGCTCGCGACAACACGGAGCTGAGCCTCGTCGGTGAGAGAGATCGCACCGCCACCGGCGCCATTCGCTTGGTTGCCGACGAATGTGCAATTGTTCACCGTTAAAGTTGCCGTGTCGGAAATGCTGAAGACTCCACCTTCGATGGAAGATCCGCCATTGACAAACTGAGAGTCTCTCACAGTGACTGTGGCGTTTCCAAAAATGCTACCAACGCCACCTTTTGACGCCGATGACATGCCTCGCGATCGGCAGTTGTCGATCGTAAGATCTGCACCCGAACCAACGCTGAGAAGGGTTTTGGGGCAGGCCCAGAAGGTAAGGTTGCGGAGAAGCACGCGCGACGATATAATCATTGCCGATGAGAACGGGTCTGCGTTGCGTGTCAGCTCCGTGAAAGCATCCACGCAGCTAGTTAGCTCAACCTGGCACGTGGGTAGTGTCAGAGCTGAGATATTTGCGCGGGAAAAGGATGATTTATCGTCATGCCCGTCGTCGTCAAATGAGTCGTCTGCACACGTGATCAATGCACCATTTCCATCTCCATGGGACTCAAGCGTCACAGGAGTGCCGAAAATAGTGTTGTGCACGACATGTGTTCCCGAAAGAAGGCGGATTACAGCGACGCCAGGCTGACGCAATGCCCAGCTGATGGATGCATACGGCTGCGCAGCGCTTCCGTCCACGGCAACCGAGTCATTTCCCCACGGTGCCACATGCACCGTAGACGAAGGCAAGCTCGATGCAACGCACACACAGTGCATCACGACGGCAAGCCACGCCACCGCCCCGAGAATAGCTTTTCCCTGTTTCTCCATTCTGTGGAGCTTTTCTGAGGCGCCTAGTAGTCGGCGCCTCGAGGAAGAAGCCTCGAGAAGCCCATCCCCGCAACAAAACTGAGATGTTTCGCAACCGCAACTCCTCAACTGTTCGGACCACTCGATAATGCTTTGGAGAAGAGTGCATATGAAGCTGGCTCCATAATAATGAATATTGTTTTGAGGCATGTGCATGTGTGTTTGTGTGCATGTGTACATGTGTGTTTGTGTATTTGTGTGTCCATGTATGCATGTATCCATGTGTGTGTGTGTGTGTGTGTGTGTGTGTGTGACCATGGAATCCTGCAGTGGGTCTTCGTGCATGTGTGTGTATTGACCACCCACTGTTGGACATTGTATTTACAAATACAACATTTGCAAATGAAAAATGTGATGTAAATACAATCTCAATACTAAAATCACTACGCAAATAATTGATTTTTGTCAATTATTTCCACTATTTATTATTTTTTAATCACTGTCGGTCACGTGATGACGCCTATCGCCGATTTGACTACATGGCTCCGTCGGGCCGTGTTTCAGTCGGACGGTGCCCGGCGAGGCCGCGCTCCGGGTCACTAATAACTGACACTGAATCTCAGTGCCAGTGGATTGGCTCACTCAACACCAATGGCAGAGCCGAATTATCGCGGCAACTGAGGGCAATTGCCGCCGCCGGCTGTTCGCCGAACAGTCACCGCTGAGCCTAATTAAATTGAAGCGGAATCGGCACTCGGAGTAACACCACCGGCCGCCGTTCAGCGGGCTGACTGACACACAATCGAGCATTGCCACGTTTCAATCGACCTGAGTTCAATTTTTAACGACGCCGACGAGACAGCTCCGAAGACATCCGGTGCATCAGTCGCAAAGATGTCGACCGTCACGCCAATCATAGTCACGTGGGCAACGGCGTCCGGTGGCTGAAACCCGGCGGGCTGATTACTGTATGCTGACGGCACTGAGGTCGGCTTCAATCTGCTGCAAGATGCCCAGAAACCAGTCTCTGATCTAACGCTACGTGCTCGTACTGTACCACTAAATTTTGGGACTTAGATCCGGATTAGAGGCCTGCCGATATTTATTTATGCCGGAATCGAATGCTCATCTGAGTTACCGATTACTCACCTCAAACCAGCTACGACGCTTCATGCTCGCGTCCGGCATCACGGCAGTGTCGGTCCCTAATTAGATAACACGCGGCCAGTGGCTGACCGTTGAGTCCGGCGAATGAGACGTGAGGCCGCCGAGCCGGTTTCGCCGGGCACGATGCCCCCAGGACGAGGCCGACACAGATAGCCGCAGCGGGCCGGCGACTGCCATCCAGTGCCGCCGGGCAGATCTCGCTGCCGGGCTGTCCGACTCGCCGAGACCTGCCGGCTGAGATCGGCACAAGTCATGTCATGACCGCACCGGCTCTGTAAATAACCTGCCCGGCGTACCGCACTGTTACAGTACGAAAATTATTCCGAAGTCTGCGGAAGTGTTTCCGCCACCGACGGCGCCGGAAATGCCGGCCTGCCAACCTGGTCACGCCTTACACGGCATAACTTTCATGATCAGTGCGGCCGGCATGGCTCTGATAAACGACTCGGAACTGGTCGCGTCAGAGTCGGACGTTAGCCCACCCGCGCCGACCCGCCGACTAGGCAAGTTTCTCTTGTGCTGAACTTTTGAGTACAGCATTATGGCATACTTTCGGAGCAATTTTGCCGCGATTGCTGATGAGACTCGCAAGACATCCGAAGCGCTGAACACCATACGGCGCCGCCGGCCGCGCCGCCGACGGTTTCACGAGTGTGCCAGGCCGCCGAGCCGCGTACAGTTGCCGGTGAATTTGGCGGCCGGAATCCCGAGATCTCGCCGAACTCGATCAACAATCGGGCAGTCACATGAGCAATTGCCGATCTAATGCTAAAATTTGTACACGGCCTGAAGTCTATTAGCCGCACTCCGTTGAGGCTGCACATGAGAAAGAAGACAAGAGTCAAAACAATGTGGAGACAAAAGTTTGTGCTGGGAGACTGAGGCACAAAACTGTGGAGACAAAAAGTTTGAGCTGGGAGACTGAGGAAGACTGAGGATGACGGGGTTCGCGTGTGCCTCGACGTACGCATGTGCGCTTGCAATCATGTGTGTGTGTGCGGTCGTGTGCGTGGAATGTGCGCCCACATCGTCATCGCCGACAGGAACTGGGCGTCGCGTTATTCTCATTTCGGTCGATGGTATGCGCATAGATTATTTGCCGCTCGCAAAGGACCTTAATCTGACGAATATTGCTGCGTTGATTGAGGGGGGTACCGTTGCCAAGGCCACACTCTCCGTTGCACCGGCCATGACGTTTCCGGCGCACACATCCATGATCTCTGGTGTGAATCCAAATACGCACGGCATTCTCATCAACTGCGAGGACGAGTGGAGGAAGATGAAGATCCCCGCGGAAACGGCATGCGGTGAGTACATATGAATGAACAACCCGTAAGCACATCGTGCTTCGACATGACACTGAACACAAAGTGTTGGGTGGCATGTGCTGTATGTGCATGGGAAGATGAAAAAGTTCGAATCTGTGCACTTGCATCCACGGCAGACATGAGTATGTATTTTTTTCGACAGCGAGTAGATCCCCCTTCGCCACTGCTACTCACCATAAAAGCCATGTGCCACATGAACGTATTCCCAGGCGAGCACTATTTCTACGAGGACATTGAAGGAAAAACGATTTTCGACGTCGCCACAGCCTCTGGTCTGTCGGTGGGCACCGTTGACTGGCCAGTGACAGTCGGCCTTGAGGTCGACTACAACTACCCAGGCAACGTCGCGGATCCAGAGAACGTGAAGGAGGCCGGATGGTTCATGGCAGCTCTGCGCGGTGCTGCCGTGCGAAAGCTCTTTCCCACCCCCGAACACCTGTGGGGCGTCGACGACCCTAAGCGGGGCGATATCGCCGTTGAAATATTGCGTGCGGGTGCTGCGTCTGGCAAGCCCGTTGACTTACTAGCCCTGCACTACAACGACCTCGACGGCGTGCAGCACGGACACGGCTGGATGAGCCCCGCCGCCATCGCACAGCTGCAACTGATCGACGCATCGATCGGTAAGCTGCGCGCGACAGTCACCGAGCTTGGCCTTGCGGAGACGACTGCGTTTGTGGTTGTGTCCGACCACGGATTCATGAATATCACCAAGACGGTCAATCCGCAGGTGCGTCAATTAGACGACCTTTGTTGCGTTCTATCTGACGTGATCGCATGCGGCGCCAATGAGGCGCTTGCATTATTGGATATAATGTTCATTTGGATCTCTCTATTGTTACTTTGCGCGCGTATGCACCATTGTGTCGCACGCCTATTACTTGTAACAGCATTCACTTGAAATCTCTGACATTTCTGGCGTGTGTGTCTATGTTGTGTGTGTGTGATTATTTTTATATGTGTATGATTATGTGTGTGTGATTGTGTGCATGTGTGTATGTGTGTGTGTTTGTCTGTGTGTCTGTGTGTGTTGTGAATGTGAAATGTGGATAGGTTGTGTTCAATGCCTTTGGCCTTGTCGGTGAGACTGTCTTGCCCTACGTAGGTTCAACAGGGGGCTTCTTCCCCGTCTTTCTCGCCCCGAACGCCTCTGCGGACAACATTGCACGTCTGGACAATGTTCTCGACTACATGAAGAGCCAGACCAATCTCGGAATTCGCGAAATCTATGGGGAGGTGTGTATCGACTTCATGTGCTGGCATGTGTGTGTGGGCTCCTTGTGCTCCCCTGACCAAAAGTGTGCAGACTGACTATAGCAAACCAGTGTTGTTTCCTGCTGTTGCGCTGATGTCGCGTACGCATTTTGACGTATCAGTTTTTGGCTTATTTGTCGTTCTTCTTGTGCGTCTTTTCTCTCTTTTTCGAGTGTTAAGTATTCTTTTATCCGCCTCGACTGGCTTTGTAATTGCGACGCGCACGCACACTCACTTGCTCGCTTTTGCCCTTGCAGGCGGAGCTCAAGGCCAAGGGCTGCTTCCGCGGAGCCCATGCAGCCATCGAGTTTGAGATGGGCACTGACTACGATGTCATGATTGAAGGCTCGGTGATATCGGCAGTGCGGGACAAAGTGGGCCAGCACGGATATCCCCCGTGGCGGTGGGTTTGTCCCTCGGATGGCATTGTTGGCAGTGAATAGAATTGTGTGGGAATGTCACCTATTTCAATGGATGTTCAATGCACTTGAGGAGGTGGCCTTCTGGCCGCAGCGCCCGTGGGCAGACCTCCTCTGGTGTCATTATAGACTCGCTACTTATCTGTGGAACATGTGCCGTTACAGCTACTGTACTTTCCTTGTATGTGTCGTTCACAATTATGTGCGACCGTGTGTATTGATATTTGAATCACACCACACACACACCCACGTGGATTGCACAGCCCTGAAATGTATGCGTCGTTTGTGGCGGCGGGCGCGGGTGTCAAGTCAGCCTTTGCCATCGACGAAGCACACTTGATTGACGTGGCGCCGACCATCGCCCAGCTGCTGGGCATTCGTCTCGATTGGGCAGTCGAGGGACGCGCCCTCTCTGAGATATTCGTTTAAATTGGTTTGTCTTTTCTTTTTGAGTTCCGTAAATATGCCTTTGTCCACAACATTCAACTCGATTTCAGTGTCCTGTCATATCGTAACGATATGTAAAGAATCCGGCCTTGGCCGTAATTTTGTGTCGGGCGTTGGTCTCTCAAATTCAGCGCATTTATTGTTACTTCTAATTCCAATCGATCGGAATGCCAATGCATCGTGAAGGTTCACTTACGTGTTACAGTAGCCGGTTTCCCGTCTGATGCTATAATTAATAACCGGTATCACAATGGATGTGCCGCATATGATTGCAGCAATACTGAACTGCAGAACCTGATTCATGATCAGTCGAGTCCAGACTGAGCTGCCCGCCTGCACTTGTCCAGCACCCATCCAGGGGCAGTTGGAATGCATGGCCTGCCCTGTTTCAGCCGTCGGCGACTCGTCGAGTCTAAGACTTACGTTTATTAATGAGCATCCTATCTAATAAAAATATACAGCTGTACTGTTATGTGGTGAATTAATAGCCGTTAATATTTTGAAGTGTGACTGCAAATCGCACTGAGGATATCCATAGTGCTAAGACTGTGAGTCTCAGCACTGCCAGACGAGTGTGACTTCGGTCAGTCGCGGCAAACTGACCGCTTACTATAACTACTGAGTGTCGATGTTCCGTGCCACCCCCC
>CALSCR010002374.1:0-12112 GCA_943704495.1 Pigoraptor chileana
CAACAACAACAACAACAACAACAACAACAACAACAACAACAACAACAACAACAACAACAACAACAACAACAACAAAAGCAGCCGCAAAAGCAGCCAGAAAAGCAGCCAGAAAAGCAACTGCCATCGCGTGCATCTGCATCTCTCAGTCAGCCCACCACTGCCGAACAGGCAACTGGCCGCTCTGCACCAGTCGTGGGTGATGGCGATCTGAGCTCCAAAACTAACAAGTCAGCGGCACGGAAGGTCGCAAAGACAACTTATCGCCCAGCAACCATCGACGCTGTGCATAATGACCATGCGGCAACGATTGGCGTCGATAGTCACGTGGGTGACAGCTCATTTGGTCCGATGCTCTTATAATTAGGTGCATGCTTGTTTGCTGACTCCTTGCCAATGCTCGTTTCCTGTCCGCGCAGGCAGTACAGTATCAGCGAATAAGGAAGTGTGAGATACCACGGCCACTCTTCCAAAAACATTTGAAGGTGTGTCGCGTGGAATATTGCCTTACTAGTGTTTTGTCGTTATCGTGGACGTGTGTTTATCGGGCGATTACTTGCAATGCACTTTCAGAAGAAAATTTTTAAACCTGGAATGTCAAGAAACCAACTGCAACCAATGCAATACATGACACGTTGCAGCAAGGGACAACGCATCCGCTCGCGCACAAGGAAATGTGCACGGCTTGCTACGAGTTCTGGCACAAGGAGGACCATGCCGCGTGGGCGTGCGATCTCGAAACGGGCGACTACTTCTATTGCATTCTGTGCGGGGAAGCAGCGCCTGCCGAGTCCAACTTGCGGCTGTATTTGTGCGATGGCGAACAATGCAAGCGCGGGTTCCATCTCAAGTGCACGCGCTCCGTTTTTGGAGCGGTCGAAGCGGAGGTCATGGGCGTCGAGGGGGCAGAGTACAAGTGCCCTTTTTGGTGGGTTTAATTGATGTGCTTGTGCTTGTGTGTGTGATCTCTATGTTTGTTTGTTGTGCTCGTTGTATGGCCGGGCTATCTGTTTTCGAATGCAAGTATGTAGAATGAGACGCTGAATTTGATTCTCTCGACTCCATCCCTCTCTCGTCCCCTCTCAATTCCTTCGCCGTGAAGCGTGTGGCAAGACTCACCAGTCGCCGCACGTAATCCCGCACTGCGAGACGATTGGCAACTGCGGCATCCGACAGTGCCCAGACAAATCTACTACGTGGATCCACTCACAAACAGGCAGGCGAATCCTCCGAAAGCGGCCGCCGCGTTCAACCTGTCAGAGATGAACGCTGCCCAAGCAAGTGGCGTCACCTTCACAACAGCGACGAGAGTGCCATCTACGGCACTTCGGGGCACGAGGAAGCAATCTACAGGCAACGGGGCTCCGAAGACAGCTGGGCAGTCTGCACGTTCTCAGAAAGTTACTCGAAAAGACACTGCAGCGGCATGCACGGCGTCTGAGGCGCACACGACCAAGCAAATGAAAAAGAAAGACGCCGAGCGGGCTGCCATGGATTGGCACAGCAAGCTAGAAGCTGCACAAGCTGCCGCACATCGATGCAAGAGAGGATTGGAGGGCGCTTCGAGTGGGGAGGACCTGTGCACAAAGGTTCCCCGCGTTGGATCGGCATCATCGCCTGCCGCAGTGAGTTTGGGCGGTGGTCGACGTCATTCTGGGCGTCGTGCTGAAAATTAAGAAACGTGACATCATCCACTTGCAGTTCCCATGCATGTGCATGTGGGTCTTGTGGCCTTGCTCGCCGCACCGATAAACCGCTGGGAAGGCTGTCAAAGAAAAGGCACCGAAGCTCCCGATCTGATCAGTAGATGCTGCCTCGCCAAGATCCAATGGGCTGTCAGTTGTACTTTCAAAGTCATTCCTGATTTACAACACAACTGATTTAAGCTGCCTTGTACCGCCCTCGCATAGCCAGTGTCAACAAAGCGCAACAAGGACGATCTTTTCTGCATCATTGACAGCATGCCAGTAAGAACAAAATTCCGCAGGGAAGTTACTAACTTAAGCCTACAAACACTATTGTGCTGATGTCTTGCTGAATGGCTTGTGAGGAGAAGGCCTTGCGCAGTTTTCCTTTACCAAATGAAGACATTCGATCTATTGAAGATCCGAATTAGGTTTAAAAAGTTTGCATAATATCTATTATAGTCTAATGTGGTTTTATTGTGTCCTTATTTGGATATGAAGTTTCCGTGACAACGGCCTGTTCAAAAAAGCCATAGTCTCCGCTTACCTTACCCGGACGTTCTCTATCCGCCGCAACACTGATTAAAACGAGACGCATGAATCGCATCCCCCCCACTACGACTACGATTTATCTTTACGATGGATCCCTTCATCAACAAGGCATAAGGAGAATCCGTTTGTTTTTGTTTTTTTAATGACTTGAATTATCCTCTGTGTTTTTGCGCACTTTGTGGTGTCTTGAAACTCTCCTCGAAACTGACGACGAACAGCCTTGTCGAACTCGTGCGCGGTGTGCATAGCTCTCGGCAATGGCATCGGGGCTCGCTTCCCGCGCTAATAAGCGGGGAAAGTTCCGCCATCTCCAGCGATGAATTTGGCAGTGCGCAATAGTATTGATGCGCAAATGTGCGACATGTTTCTGATGGACGCGTGATTTCAACTACAACGATGGAAGGCAATGTTCGCGGTTCCGCTGTCCCGAAGACGACGACGGGCGGCGGAAGCAGCAGTGAATCCGAATCACAACAAACTATTCGTGTGTCATCCAATGGAGGTGCTGATGTGATAATGGATAGCACGCTCTCCGGATCGAACGGGCTCACTGTGGGCAGCGGAAGCCTCGAACTTTCGGTGACGCCGGGAACGAAGAAGCGACTACGCGCACCCGCAAATCCCGCGCTTGATGCCGTTTTCAACAGCGTGTTTGAGAGTGACAAGACAGCTGTGCCGGTGAGTCCTGTTGTGAATCGCAGTGTGGGCCCTGCGCAGGGCAGTTCCGCTGCGTCCGGTGGGAGTGGATCTGGATCCAAAGGCAAGGGCGAGGGACAGCAAGCGACGGGCGACGATGCGGAGTCAAATACTTCTGAGCGATACATGGTGCGTGGACCGCTTTTCAAGTGCTTGAGATGGAGTCGCGTGTGTGCGTGGATGTTTGCGTGCTCGGGGGTTTTCAGGTTGTGAAATTTCTCTTTTGTTTGCACAAACTCGTGTGTCGCGCACGCACACACATCATCGGAGTCGATGGGCTCATGCCTAAGGCATTCTGAGTACTGAAGGTCGCTCTCTCTCTCTTACACCGACCACTGCAATTATGTTGTTACTTGAGTTGCAACATGTTTCATGGTTTGACATTATTGTGCATATATGTCGCCAATGCATACTTTTCTCTGTCTCGCTCGCAACTCAATTTAATCTCTTCTCCACCCATCTCGTATATGAAAATCGCAGTCGCAAAAATCGCGAGCAGATGACACAACTTCCAATGGATCGTCATCACGATCAGTGTCCATTGCTGGGCAAAATGCCAAATTCGTAAATGGAGGTATTTTGGCGAACATGCTGATCAAAGGGGCTGCATCCAACAACCAAGATGCACCGAAGGTTTCCGTCGTCGCTCCGAAAACCCGAATCCTGGACAATTTCTTGAGTCAGCGTCGTTTTGAGACGGAAGATTGCCAAGAAGTTGCTCAGCTCGTCCGCGCAATGATGGCAAGGGCTAACGCAACAGGGGCTCAATTCCCCTTGCCCGGCCCGGGACAGGATCGAGGACAACAACAACAGCAACAGCAACAGCAGCAGCAGCAGCACGGGCTCACCGTCCCACATACACATACCGCGTCGCTTAACAATGGTGCCATGGAATCCCCCTCCATTGCAATTACGGTTGAAGATCTGTCATCACACGGCATTGATCTCAAGGCGCTGATGGCGCAGGTCGAACAGAATCGGCTGAAGCGACGCGCTGCCCTCGAACAGCTTCCGATTGGGTGGTGGATGTGTGCGCTTGCGCTCATTGTGCCCGTGCGTCTCAAGGGGCCGGCGAAGACTATGTTCCTCGCCTATCGCCTCTTTCTCTTTCTCATGAACTGGGTCACCTGCGGGTTTGCGACGGCGCGCTTCTTTGAGACGTCGATTCACGCGAGCGATGCTAACGTTGCCAATGCGACGTTTAGTATGTGGCTTGTGTCCCTCAGCATTGCCTTCACGTACACGATCTTCCTCCTCTCACGACCGACAGATTTCTTTGAGCGTTTGGCAAATTTCATGGGCGATCCGCAGATCTTTTTCGCGTCCCTGCGCAACCGCCGGCTCAGCATGTATGCGTCACTCTGTCTGCCAGTCATCTCTGCCGCGTCACTGTGGACGGTTTCTTTGTATGAAGCTACGCACGGTGGCGGGGGAGTGCTGCCATACTTTACGGATCATCCGTGGTACGGGGCAATCCACTCGTGGCCAGTCAACGTGATTGCGCTCGTGTTTGTTGTCGTTGCGTGTACCATCCAGGCCGTCGTCCTCGAGTACCTCCTCCTTGTATTCCACTCTATGTCCCGTCTCTCAAAAAGCGTCGCAAAGGCCGTCCGCGCTATCGACGTGACGGCATCGCAGCTGAGGACCACTGCCCGCAGTAAAGGCTCTTCAAGCTTCATTGAGTCGAGTGGACGCGTCGAGATGTTCCGCGATTCGTACCTCCGTGGCGAGTTTTACGAGCTCTCGTCTGCAATTCTGAAGAGCACGCGATGGCCGACGCTTGCAATGATGATACTTCTGTTCAGTGTGTCTGTTGTGTGCTTGACTGGATTGTCGACACGGTCTGGATCCGACTGGCCGTATGCGTTTTTGTACATGATCGGCCTCATGTGTTTTGCTCACGTGCCCACTGCGCTGAGTCGCGCCGACTCAAAGGTGCGCAATGGAAAGCGCAGGCTCAAGGCGGAGCTCAGAGAAATTCTGGCGGAAGTGCCGAGTGCGGAAATATTTGTGCAGGCGGCCGAGCTTGTCGATCTGCCGGGACAGTATGCGGGGATGTCCATGGCTACACTCTCGGGTGAGGATAGCAGCCTCATGACAAGTCCCTCGGCGCACCGTCGCAGCGAGAGAACGCCGTCGCCAATCCACATGGTACACACAATCGACACGCCGATTATTGAGGAGAGTGTACTGCCGGGTGCTGTTGTTGAGGCAGAGGATGTGACGGAGGCTGGTAGGGACGCAAGAAGTCTGCGTGTTGGCGTTCAGGAAGGTTGGTGATTTTGTTTTTCATTGTTGGGGACACTATTTGTATGGGTGCGTATGGGAGTGCGCATGAGTGTGTGACTGTGTCTGTGTCTTTGTCTATGTCTGGTCTGTGTCTGTGTGTGTGTGTATGTGTGTGCTGCGTGAGTATCATTGCATTGTATTGTTTTATTGTTGCCAGAACGAAATTGATCCCTCGTTTGCAAGCATCGCTCCCGTCTTGCTACTGTTAATGTTTTTGTCTTCCAACTCACAAGTATGTTTTTTTTTTGTCTTTCCCACGCCCAATTATACAACCAAACACAGCGCGACCAGAAAGTGCGGGAAAACACGTGAGAAGCTCTGTGCGGTTTGATTCCGACGCCCCCGATGCTGCTGTTGATGGCGCCGAGGTGCCTCTGCTGAAAAAAGTTGTGGAGGACGAAATTCAGCAGTATCGTGAAATGGCTGCCGTTGCGGAAGAGACAGTCCCATCGTCCGAGATATCCAATTACTTTAGCGTGGTGGAGGCTGCAAAGCGCAACAGCTACGCCGCGCTCGTGCACAAACGTCGCCAGTCGCTCACGCCAAAGGACCCGAACGCGCCGCCCGCAAACACTGGCGGAGTCCGCCGGCTGTCACTCTTCCGGAGAACATCCGGGTTTGCGATTCCCGAGTACGGTGCCGCACCGCCAACGCCCTCTCACGCGACGACACCCCTACAATATCATCAGGGACTAACCCCCTTGCATGCTGCGACGTCGACGAATCCGTTTTTCCCGACTTCTTCGTCTGCGGGGAATAGTATCTCTGGTCGACCCGATTCGACGACTGCATGGGGCGCACCTGCCAACTCTGACATGGGTATGTTGTGTGTAATTATGCGTGTATATGCGCAATGTGTTGTGTGTTGCTGATGTGTGTTGGAATGCTTTGCGTGGTGTGACTGTTGGTTCTGATGTGTTGTGTGTGTATGTATGTGTTTTTTGCATTGCGGCATGGCCCGCATCTTTTGCGGTGTGAATCACTTAATTTCCCCATACAGATTCGGCCTTTCATGAGTGTTTGTTGTTGAAAGTGGGCACTCCATTTCACTCAATCAATTGTATCGTGAAAACCCGCTTGTGTCTGCACCGACAAAGCACTGAGACAACGTATTTGTTGGTTCTTCTTTATTTCGTGTTTACGTGTGTGTGTGTGTGTGGCAATTGTAGGAAGTCATCGCGGCAGCATTTTCCAGGGGAAACTGGCACGTGCGTCCTTACTTCTCGGCCTCGGCTCCATGTCGGCGCTGCTGTCGTCAGGGCAGAGAGGGCGCGGCAACAGCCTCGGAATGAACAGTCTCGGGGCGGGCAGTCTTGGCGTCCACAGTCTTGGGGATCACAGCCTCGGCGCAAGCAGTCTTGGCGTCAACAGCCTTGGCATACCACACGCCGCCGCCCGGCGCTCGTCCGTCTTCCAGTTTGTCAACAAAGTGAAGAGTGATCTGAGCCTATTTGTCGAGCGGAAAATTGGCCCGCGCGAGATTCCAAAGGTGGCCACGGAGAGAGTGACGAAACGCACTGCCCTGATGACGATGGCGTCGCTCTATGGCGTGGCGATGCACATTATTCTCATTGCGATCGTATATATTAAGATGTTTACCGCACTGCCATGGCAGGTTCCTTGCTCAGAGGGGTCGACGGACGTCTGCAGAAATCCATACACGTCGTTTATCGCGGGGCGTTTGGGATTCGTCCTTACGGTCCACTTTGTGACGCTCTCTGCTGGCCTCGTGTGCTTTCCGAGAATATGGAAGCAGCTCACGTGCCGCGCCCTCGCGCCAACGTTTGTCAGCGTCGGCATTGTGTGCATTCTCTTTGCGGCGGACATTTGGGCTGATTACGTTGTGTCTGTGACGTTCTTTTTTGCGGGCCTGCAACTGTACGACACGTTCAAGCAGGCTGTGGCGCACAAAACAAAGACGCACTTTGAGGAGACGAACGGCTCGATTGGCTTTCTCACAGCCGTCCTCGCCATCGGAATTTTAATTGTCGCTGCATACTGCCGCTTTGCAATTAAGGCCATTCTCGGAAAGTCTTTTGGTTCTCTTCTTGCGTTCCGCGTGTGCGTGCACCCGGTGGTCGCCGCTTTTGTGTCGCGCCTGCTTGAGATTGGAATTGAGCGGATGGGGTCGGTGCCGAGCTCTGTTGGCTACGTCTACTGGTACTGGGCGACGCTTGTGATGGGGGTACGTGCGCAACGCCCTTTTGCGTGCGTGTGTGCGTGTGTGTGTGTGTGTTTATGTGTATGTGTATGTGTGTCAACAGAGATTTTGCTGGAAACGACGCAATAGTGAAAAGAAATGCACTTGACCGAAAAGTAGATGTATTTGTACACTTCTTTTTTCCATTCTCTGGTTCAACTGTGGCAGATTCATGGCGTGGTGCCTTCCTCTTTCTCGAACATTATATTATTCATTCTGCAAGTGCTGCATGCGCGCATGGTCACACGATCCCACCCCACTTATGCACATCTATCTTATCTCTCTTTTACTTGTCACACTTCCACACGTATCCGCCACTCTGCATCCCCTTAATGTGCAATCCCTCAACGCCAGACTGTCGGCCGGTTGATGATGTACCAGTCGACCTCTATCTACGAGGCCCTTGCCATGAATCTCTTCATTGGGTTTCTCGAGTATGTGTTTCGGCGTACATTTCATCTTCGCCGCGAGTTACTTGCACGCCTGGCAAAGTTTTTGCGTCTTCATGTCAGCGAGAGCATCGTTGCTCTTGTGTTTGGGCAGCTTCCCAAGGATGCCGATGAGTCAAAGCGTATGGAAGCGAGAGAGTTGGAGGTGTATGCCAGCGCTCTGAACGTGCTCACAATGGTCAAGGTCCAGTCTTCAATTCTCGCTCTCGTCGTCTCAAAGTACGTTTTTTTGTCGTCTTGCTTTTGTTTTTAAGAACAAAATGGGTTGGGATGCGTGTATGTATGTGTTGGGAGAGAAAGTGCTCGTGAACACGATATTAATTTTTTGTTGCTAATCCACTGCATGACATGTTTGTCGCACGTGAACCCTCAGGGCATTTGTACGTCTGCAGCCGTGCTATGAGCTCAAGGGTGGCGGTGATGAGGCGACGGACATTGTGAATCTGATTCTCATGTTGGTGATTGGCTATGCCATCGATTTTGTCAGCACAATTTGGGAGCAGGGACAGCGGGTATGTGGCTTTCAAAGACTGTTAATATTTGTTGGTGTTCGTTGTCGTTGCTAGATGTTGCCGAATTTTGTGCGTAGGTGATCTGCTTTTTCCCGGATTGCATTCATCCGCGAATCAATTTAACACACATACACACACACACACACACACACACACACACACACACACACACACACACACACAAAAAAAGAATGAAATACAACACACGCAAACTCCCACAGACGATGCAGTTATGATGGTTGTTGAACCTTTTCCCACTCCCTGCCCCAATCTCTCTCCCGCATCTGAATCACAGATCGATGTCGTCGGCGACATACACCGTCGCCCCATGATTCGGTCCTATGTGTACCTCGGCGCAACAGTCCTCATCCTCGTCCACCTTGTCGACTTTTCCTTCATTAACGACTGTCCAGTGCGAGAACGCGGGTGATACCCCGATTCGATGGATGATCTTTGGTTAGTGATGTGCCACAACTCGCGAGGCCGCGCCGCTCCAAATGCTAATATGAGACTATTCGAGTCGCATCTGAGACTCGCCATCACACCAATTTGGTGATATCCAGTTTGCTCTCGAGTGTCTCGGCTCGTTCTGCCGTGTGTGTCCATTCGCTCATTCTGTAATTATTTTTTTATTCTGTCGATATTATGTCTTCTGCGTCAGTACTCAGTTTGGCCGTTTCTTGCGAAAACTTGCGTGCGTTAGTGACGGCTTTTGATTTTCTTTGGGGGATGTCATGGTATGGCACTGTAAATGTACACATATAGAAAAGCAGTTTTCTCCACTGTTGTATTATAAACGGCCGAATTGGTTTGAAGAAACGTATGGTTATTGCATGGAATGCAGGACTTCAATGCGCTTGTTTTGTTTTATGATCCTTGTTTTAATGTCTTTGGAGGGCCATCGGTGTGTGATGCCGGACGACTCTCAGTGTGCAAAGGTGCTCACGTGCTCGTGTGTACCTGAGTTGGACACCAACAACGGGCACGGCTGTCAAAGCATGTTACCAAAGGTATTTTTATTACGACATGCTTTAGAGCGGTTGGACATTGATACAAACTCCATAGTCAAAGTCGAGTGTTGGACAGATTTTATTACACGCGAGCGAATTGGGTGTTGATGGTTCCATACTTTGCCCATAGTGACTGGGATTGATGCTCCACTTGCCTTTCCCAACCTGTCCAACTTACTTGTTCGGCAATGCATGGCGTTCGGCATTTGCGTGTGCACAAACATCACACTATTTAAGGGTCGCCGACAACGCTTAACAAGATGCTCAAGATGCCCAAGAAGTTGCTATTAGCTTCAAAAGAAATTTAACAATAAGCCCCAAACTTACAACTGTGTACTGGTGTGGCCGTGACCACCGCGGCAAATGGCTGCATCGGGAGCTTCGACATCAAGGACAGGCCGCCCTCGCACATCGACTACATGTGTTCCAATGGTTCAGGGTGCGTCATGCTTTCTCTAACGTTCTTGTGGAGTCCATGGGCACAGCGCCTATGACACTGACTTGAATCCTACATCTCTAACTTTCTGGATTCCTTAGCTGACATCTTACTAAATGTTTGCTGTAAAGGAATCTCGTGCAGAATGAATGAAAAGCATGGTACAACGCAAGGGGCTAACCGATTGTATGCGTCCTTGTTGTGATTCGTGCGCAGATGCAAACAATAGGCGCAAACAGTATGCCTACCCTCCGGCAGGTCGTGTGGATGGCGATCCCAAGAAGCGGATGTGTCTTGTCGTCAACTGCGCCAAAGTGCTCAGTGATCAGTCCGCCTACAACAAGCACTACCGCATCCACGACCAGGCGTCATTCAGGCCCCTCAAGTGCGATATATGCGGCCAAGAATTCTCCCAAACGCCGCAGATGAGCCGCCACACGAAATATAGGAGGTGTGACAACCCCTCTTGGCTACGACTATTCTCTGAGGAAGTCGACTCTTCCAATTTCGACGCCGATCTATCGTCCGTAGCCGAAAGTGAGTGCGGGAGCGCAGATAACGACGCCACCGTCCCAGTCGAGTCGATGCCCAATCAAAACTGCTCGATCCATGCCAACCAACATTCGGATCTTTCGATTTTCGAGGATTGCGAGGATTGCAAGGATTGCGACACGCTCGCAGATTCTACAGCAGATACCTGGGTAGATGAGGTGCTAGAATAGTGCCGCCCAAAAAAACACATACCAGTCGCAGAGGGACTGCAAAGCCCCGAAGACGGGATATAACAAACAATACGAACGACCACAGAAATTAAATAACTATGAAATTCATCGGCCCAATGCAACAGTAGAAGAGCATTTGCATGCGCTTAGCACATCAGCTCAAACAACAGAAGCGCCTATCCCCATATTCTGCTGACAGAATCGGAGGGTCAGAGCTACAAGGGAAAGCGCGGCAGTAGTTGATGTGCTGACCCAAAGAAAGTGGTTTATGTAATCTCCAAGCAAACGCCGAGTGGAGAGTGCAATGCAGCGCGGACCAGCTGTAAACAAAACGGACGAAGACATCGACGGCCGGCACCAATATCTAGCGAGCTCTTTTGCTTACTTGAAGAGCCTGTACTACAGCCCCAGGACCGAGTCAGGGAGCCTCTCGAATGTGTGTCGCGTCCTGTCGCCATAGGAACTGGACCCAGAGCCCGCACTCCCTTGTCCAGACACGCCAATTCTCCGCGCTTCGGTGTTTTGTCCGACTTGCCGCTGTAACTCCAGTATGATTTCGTGTGCCTGGTGTCGCTCGTCTGACAACTGCTGCACAAGCGCGTCGACACGGGCTGTGGCGTGGGCAAGTTCCCGAAGGGATGCAGCGTTTGCTCGCGACTCGTTCTGATAGATAAAGGGGATTAATTACATAGTGAGATGGTAGTGTATACGTGGTGGTGCGTTAGGTTAATCGCTACATACAATGGGAGCAATTGTCAGAGAAACACACACATACACATGCACACGCGCACACATCGTCACTCGTATGCACACACACATACACACGCACATGGACACGTATACGCAAAACAATACGCACACGCACCTAGACGCAAGTGTACGCACACAACAGTCAAGAGCTGCACTCGCATCACACCGGGACGCACACGCACACACACACCACTCGCCTCGAGAGCCATTTCTTTCGAGCGCACAAGCTCCTCAAGGTACGCCTTCTGCTCGTGCAGTGATGTCATCCGACGCATCATTTCTTCGTCCGCACTTGGCTGAATGCTCATATCACGAATGAGACCCCCACAATCGTCGACTGCGGCGGACGGACTGTTCCCGCGCACAGTAGTGATGTGGTGTAGTGTGGGGACGTGGAAATATTTAATGACATACATTAAGCACAAATGCACGCGACGAAACCCGTTGAAGACATAAAGAGCACGTGTCAGCCCATAAAACATACACCACGTAATCTGAAAGGACGCCAAAGGAACCCACGTGTTCACGTGCAAGCGTCGCCGCGGTGCCTCAAGGAAAAAAGCATAGTCGATGGGATAGTCCGGTGCATCGAGATCGAGTCCTCGCAAGCAGAGCCCAAAGTCGACCGCGTTGAGCCCGACAAGCACGCCGATCAGCACTTGCGACTGCTCGTTGCGCAACACAGCCCATTCTTCATACCAATCACTGAGCATCGGCCGTTGTGGGAAAATGTGTGCAAAATGGCGCAGAAAAGTAGTACGGTTGGCATTAATTGTGTGTGTGTGTGTGTGTGGGTGTGTGTGGGTGTGTGTGT
>CALSCR010002375.1:0-2500 GCA_943704495.1 Pigoraptor chileana
ACATACATACATACATACATACATACATACATACATACATACATACATACATACATACATACATACATACATACAACATACATGCACACATACATACACGTATATAAATGTGTGTGTGTTTATACCGGTGCCATGTGTGTGTCCACATGTCGCGCACAGGGACATCACATATATATCAGCCAATCGCACTACGGCAATATTGAACATCAACAGCCTTGAACTGAGAGATGCCCACCCCAGCAGCCCTTGCCCACTCCACTTGCGCGGGACAAGTGTAAGATTGTGCACACGCCCGCTTCGTTCGACCATCAACGGCACAAACACCTGCGATGTTGTTTGTGCCAGCAGTCGGCGACGACGAAGACCAGCTAAATTGCAAATCCAGAAACTGAACCCCCCTCCCAAGCCCCCCCCCCCCCCAACACACAATACCAACCAATCAAACAATTGACAGCAACAAAACCGACGACAGTCCGTGTCTGTACTCACATTCTCGCTGTTGCGCACCACCTCCGCAATGGCCTGCATGCCCGTAAAGTTAGATGCATCAATGGAACCAAACTTAAGAATGCGATCGGTGGCGCGAATTCCAGCCGACTCTGCCGGGGATCCCTCGCTGACAAGTTCGACAAGAGCGAAGGGCTTTCGTTTCTCCGCCCACTGTTCGTTGTGAGTTCCATTCGCACTCTCCACTTCAGTCTCACGCGCGCGTTGGTGCACTTCGTGGAGCTTCTTCTCTATTGACAGCATTACGGCCCTGAGCGAGGGTGGCCGGGTGTGTGCGTGCGTGCGTGCGTGCGTGTGTGTGTGTGAGTCAGCTTCCTCAACCAGGTACACAGACGAAAGCCACAGCAAATACATAAACTACGCCCAGTTAAGCGCAACCATGTGGTTTAAAATTCATGCCACACACACACATAAACGCAATGGGGATCAGCGGGAGTAACACATCGCCGAATGTAATTGTTTTGACACTCACTTGTGATCGTTCTGCAATCGAATGATTTGATTGCGCAGCACTCTCACGGCATGGATGTCGATATCCCCCCGCGGATATCCCTCGGCGTCGATGAGAGGCTCATTCATGCCAACTTTGTACTGCATCACATCAATTCAATCCAAACAAATATGAGTGAGTCGTAAAGAGCGTACGTCGCAGAAGACAACGATTGCTTACTGTGTCGGTTCGTTTATGTGTGAGCACATTTTGTCAGAGAAGACTGTGCATACTAGATGCAATTTCATATTCTTCACATTTTCGAGAAAGCATCCCCCATTGATCTGAAGAGATGCCATGTGAGCTACTTACTGTGTTCAGCACGTCCATCAGAGTGCGGATTTCGCTTTCAATTGCATCTTTCTGTTCAATCAGCTCCCTTGCCGTTAATGTTGGTGCCGCCGCCATACTGTATGATATGCTTGATTATGCGAATCGATTGCAGCCCTGACCCCTTTCCTCTCCTCGCAGTGATGGAAAACAACGACATTAACAACAAAATACAATCTTCAAATAACGGAAAGCAAAAACAAAACGAATCATAAATGAATGTGAGAAAACTCTCAGCGCCGTCAGACTGAATTGAAACGGCCGGCAACACCGTGAACCAAAGTTCCAACTCGGACGTGACGTCATGCATGTCACCGAGATCACGTGACCACCGTTGCAGTCGTGCAGTGAAACGGGTTGACATCCAACAGCATTAATCGGACGAATCGCGAGCGTCCGCACAAATACGCAACCTCGTGCGTGCTTGAGAGTGATACATAAAGGGAAGAGTGCCTGCGTTTGGGACAGCATCATGAAAGTGGCATAAACGCCGTCCGTATCTGTCAGTGTGTATTAGATTAGAAAGCACATCACCGCCGCAGATGGATGCGTCGGCGCCTGGTGGTTCCGCGGGACCACCACCGCCGCGCGTGCTCCTCGGTGCGGATGGCGGGAGGTCCATTGTGGAGCGGTTGTCGAAGGGAAAGCCAGTTCCCGAAATAGCCGCGTTTCAAGCCGAGCACGGACTGAATGATACCATGCGGCAACGGGACTTCGTGTGTCTGTGTGTGTGTGTGTGTGTGTGTGTGTGTGTGTGTGTGTGTGTGTGTGTGTGTGTGTGTGTGTTGAGCTGCAGAGTGTTGCTTGTTGTCTTGTGGGATGGTTTCTCATAAGTGTGATTTGTTGCTGTGAAACAGAGATGCATCCGTTTTGTGACCCAACGAACTTGCTTTTCCATAGAAATTTGAATGACGGCTGTAGACTCCCTTGCCGCTCTCTATCTCTCCTTGTCTCTTTCTCTTTCTCTCCCTGTCTCTGTCTCTTTCTCTGTCTCTCTGTCTCCCCTGTCGTCGTGATGCGCGTGCACTTCCAACAGCAGAGCCTGTCCTCCCTCTCCTTGATCTTCATTTGCTCTCCCGCGGGGACTTTGCGTGCGGCCTTCTTGGAACGCTCTCTTTGGAATTGATAAAAAGGGTCGAATCTACCGGTCACGCCAGGTTAGAATTGCCAATT
>CALSCR010002375.1:7500-10985 GCA_943704495.1 Pigoraptor chileana
GGCCCATTTGAAACACAGCTGCCAGCGTGAAAGTGTTTGTTTGAGCACACGCACACGATATGGCACCTTGTGTGCGATAATCATTTGTGTTGTGCGTGTGTCTGTGTGTGCTGAGTGACCCACGTGGTGGGCAGTGCCTCCACAGGCCGGCGCAAGGATGGGAAACGTCGTGACGTCGTCCCGCGTGGAGGATGTCGATCGAGGTTTGTATAGAACCTTTTTGTTATTCATTTTGAACAATTAATTTTGGATCTCTTGTCAATGGACCAATTGCGCATTCTTTTTAAATTTTTGAATGTGCCATGTTTCTACCTTCATGTAATTGCATGTGATTGCATGTGACTGCATATGCATATGATTGCCAGCATGATGCACTGGCTTGGGGAGCAAACTTTCATACTTATTGCTTATACACATTTGTCACCCTCGCTCCCTCTCACAGTCGACGCTGGTGACTCTGCCGATGCGGTGCTCACCGAGGGCCAGGTGCGCAAATGGCTATCGAAAAACGGCGCATCTTTTTTCAAATCAGACGGATTTTCACAGATTCTAATCTCCTCTGCGCCGACGTCGTTGTTGCGAGAGTGGGTTAAGCATGCGGCCGCAACCGACGCGGATGTAACGCTGCTCACATGGCTGAATGAGCGCGTCGTTGCCGACTGGAAGAAGATACAGCACGACGAGCTCCGGAGATCGCGTGATGATGTTCTTGCTTCGTTGCCGACGGCCGCCCCCGCCGCCCCTAATAAGGGCATAAACGGCACGAACGCGCATCCGCAAGTGCCTGTTATGGTGCAGAGCGACATTGTTGTCTCTGTTGTGGACGGAGGGGATCGCCGCCCGTCCAAGCCGACTGAATTCGCAAGCGAATCGGCAACAAAACCAATTGCTTCCGCCCCGTCTTTTGTTGTAACATCGGACGATTACGACGAAACAGAAGCGATGGACGAATTTTCAAATTTCCAGTCTGGGGATCACGCGAGCGACTTTATTCCACTGATTGCGCCCGGACTGGGCACGTCGCGTGGCCCGCGAATGGACCGAAAACCAAGCATATCCATTGTGCCGCCAATGCATTCGCGCGTGCAAAGTTGCTCTATGCTTGCTGGCATATCAGCGGAGCACCGTCTGTCCATGTTCAACATTGCGGCGACAGACATCACAGCCTCATTTGTGGCACTGCCGATATCCGGTCCCTCGCTGGTGCCGACGCTCATCAATGGAGAGACGATTATCGGACGTAAGCGGCAGCAGAGTTGGGTTGGAGTGCCTCTGAATCTGAAGCGAACAAAGACGGCGGCGGAACTGGACGAACGCACACGCAGGGAGATGATGTTGTCGATGGCGAAGGAGATTTACAACGAGCTTGATCTAACGTCACTCGTGCGACAGATTCTTCTGAATGCGGGGGCCATGGTTGCGGCAGACCGGTGCTCATTCTTCCTCGTCGACAAGAGCACAAATGAGGTGTATTCGAAGGTATTCATGCCCGTAAACAGCGGCGACGCAAAGGAGGAGTCGGAGGAGCTTGAAGAGATGGAGATTCGCATCCCCGTGGGCGTTGGCATTGTGGGACACGTCGCATCGAGTGGCGATTTGCTCAACATTGTCGATGCATACAAAGATCCGCGATTCAACTCTGAGATTGATCGCAAGACCGGATATTTGACAAAGTCGATGCTGTGTCTGCCGATTAAGGGACCGAACGACGAAATTGTGGGCGTTGCGCAGCTCATCAACAAGATTGATGGGCAGTGCTTCAGTGACAACGACGTAGAGGTAGGTGTTGCAAGTGGCATCGAGGACACACGCACGCACGCACGCACACACACACACACACACGCACACACACACACTCACACACACATTGTTTGCAACAACACAGGTGTTTCGGGAGTTCCTCGTCTTCTGCGGAATCGCCGTTCGTAATGCGCAGCTGTACGAAGAGGCGACACGAGCGTCACGTGAGAGCGAGGCGCTGTTGCAGCTCACTATGGGCCTGTTTGAGGAGGCTGACTTTGCACAGGTAATTCCCATGCATTTTGTGTTTTGTGTGTTGTTTTGATGCTGTTTTGTGTATTGTGTTTGTATGGCTGTGCTTTCATTTCGTCTGACATCAGCACGACCTTTCGATACTCGTCTGCATACACACACTCACACACATGCGCGCACACACACACAGGTTGTGGAGAAGATCATGAACACTGCGCGTGAGCTGGCGAGTGCAGATCGGTGCTCCCTCTTCCTTGTCGACCACAAGACTGACGAGCTGTTTTCAATTGTTTTTGGAGAGGCGGGAGAATACTCTGAAATTCGCCTTCCAAAGAACAAGGGCATTGCCGGTCACGTGGCGTCGGTGGGCATTTTTGGATTCTTGTGCGTTGCATGTGTTATGCGGGGCTTCTTGTGTATTACTTGTTTGTCGGTACGTGTGTGCATCTATGTGTGATTGTGCGTTTGTGTGCGTATGCGTGTGGGTGTGATTGTTTGTGTGTGGTCAATTTTGCTGAGGCAATATTGCTGTGTTCTCAACTTAGTCTCTCTCGCTCTCTCTGTGTTGGAGTGCGGAGTTCATGAGCACAACGCCCAAGACACTGACTTGAATACTACTCGTTGATGGACATATTCCTGGGCGATTGAGTACTGAAGATCTCTCTTCTCACACACACTCTTTCTCTCTTCTCTTCCGATCGTTAAAAAACAAAAATGCATTGCCCCGGATGAGCAGACGGGTGAGACGCTGAACATTTACGACGCATACTCCGATGATCGATTCAACAAAGAAGTCGACGAGCGAACTGGGTACCAAACAAAGACAATCCTGTGCACACCGCTGTTTGTGGAGAGCAGGGACCAGGTGTGTGAAATTCTTTCCTACTTTCAGTTGCGCCCGTGGTTCGAACTCCTCCACTTTCACTGTCACGCTACGTCAAAGTGTTTTGTTGCTGGTGTGCAGGCACGGGCATTAGATCACCAAGCACACAGATGCTCACGAATGCTCATGCGACACACGCGGAACACACATGTATACAGATACAGACATATGCACACACACACACACACAATATATATATATATGTGCATATATAAATGCACACAAACACACACACACAACACACACGCATACCCACCATCAGTGAAAGACAACATGCACCTGGTGACTTACACTCACATATTTGCAGATTGTCGGCGTGTGCCAGCTGGTGAACAAGCGCGGTGGCCCGTTCACCCCGGATGACGAGCGATTTTTTGCTGCGTTTGCCGTCACGTGCGGCATTTGTTTGTACAAGGCGCAATTGTACGAAAAGGCGACAAAGGCCGAGGAGAGGACGCGCGTGTGTCTCGAGCTCATCTCGTATCATGCACAGGTGTGTGTGTGTGTGTGCGTGTGTGTGTGTGTGTGTGTGTGTGTGTGTGTGTGTGCGTGCGTGTATGTATCTGTGTGTATGTGTATATGTATGTGTGTGTGTGTGTGTGTGTGTGTG
>CALSCR010002376.1:0-14222 GCA_943704495.1 Pigoraptor chileana
CACACACACACACACACACACACACACACACACACACACACACACACACACACACACACACACACACACACACATAATACCAATCCTGAATACGGTGATGGCGCAACGAACCCTGTATGATAATACTCTGCGTCATGGTATCGCTCCCGTGTCGTTTTCGCCTTTCGATCTCTGCGCTTCCACGATGTGCTCATGCATAAATATTCTAACCGTTTTTTGGCACAGCTCCCGCCAACTGTAATGACCACGTGATCACCACAGTCCATGGCACGTGACAAACCGTTGTGTGGCTAATTGCGATTGACGCGCGGACGAAAAGTATAACGGCACGAAACAAAGATACGGAAATCTATTTTGCTTCATGTGCAGCGGAGTAACCGAAGTATTAACAATACTCATGGCGCGCACTCAGGTCAGTGAGGCTGTCGTCGTGCGTTGTCTTTCAGTATGGGTGCTGCGCGAGTGCGTCTGATATCGGATGGCCACTGTAACTGATGTGCTGATAACGGCCGCACGTGTACTGATTGGAACGCAGTTTGGAGCTGTCTTGCTTGCGACAATTCTTGTTGCATCTGTCGCTGCGCTGCAAGGATGCTCTGCCGAGATACACGCACCGGTCGAGCGCGTTGTTATTCTGGCGGATCCCGGTGTCGATGGTAGGGCGCAATACTGGCAGAACGGCACTGCCATTCATATCCGACTCTCACGCATCACGCGCTCACAGTCGGCTCAGCTAGGGTTAGGGTTACGCCAAGGGAGGCATCTTGGTCGAGAGCGGAAAGCGCTGTTTCTGTTCTGTTTCGTTTTCGCTCATTTGGGCCCACTGGCCACTCTTACCGTGCGGCCATGCCTCCCTGCCTGCACGTGCCACAGACACCATGGCCATTCTGCTTGCGGTTGCATCGCCTGAACTTCGCGTGGAGGGCATTGTCGTCACTTACGGCAACAACGGCAATACCACTTTGCTGGGACTCAACGCACTCCGTATTTTGGGCGTTGCGAACCGCACTGATATTCCCGTATTTCTCGGGAGCTCTGATCCGTTGGTTGGTCCATGCATGCGCCATCAACGCATGCTTCCGTGTCATTATATTTGTGCGCCATCCCAGCTACTATTGTTTTCAGTTGTGAAACTGATAATGCTTGGTGCGTGTGTGTATGCCAGCGTGTGGATATGTAGTTGTGTGTATGCATGTTTATGTGTGCGAGTGCATGCGCGTGTGAGCACTTTGCGGTCTGTACGTGTGTGCATGTGTGTACACATGGAGTTGTGTATTATGCATATTTGTGTCTGTATTGTATTTGTATCCCATAATCCACGCGCTTATCAGTCGTTGCCTGTTGTTACATGCAACAGACACACAGTTACGTCGAAAATGGAGGGTACAAATTCCATGGCGCGAATGGCCTTGGCAATATCGACGTGCCTTTGCCCGAGAACGCACGCATACAGGAGGAGTCCGGCGTTGACTTTATTGTGCGCATGTGCCGCCAACATCCTGGCGAAATAACGATTGTGTCCCTGTCACCGTTGACAACAATTGCAATGGCATACAAGACAGAGCCCCGGATAGCTGTTCTTGCGCGCAGATTTGTTATGATGGGCGGGACGGTCAGGGAGACAGGTGGGTTCAGTGGACTCCGCTGACTTGATCACGGGCACATGTGCACTGTATTAGCGATTGGCGATTGACGATTAGCGCGGCGCTCTAGATGGTGTGTGTGCATGAGCATGTCTGCTTATGGTCTATGTGCTTGTGCGCATACGTACATGTATGTGCGTGTGCGTTTCTCCGTGTGTGTGTCTTGGCATGCGTGTGCATCCTGTTTGGATTCCTGACATCATCTATCAACATCATCACAGGCAACGTCCATCCGCTGGGTGAAGCGAATGTATTCAATGATGCCATGGGAGGTTAGTTTTGCTCCTTTCTCAACCTTAACACCAACCCTATGTTTGCGACGTGTATTTACCTCAACGGGGTTCAAGTCTTGTCCGTCCACACACGTGATTGTGGTAGAAGGGCGATATGCCTGTGAAGGCCTCATCAGTGGAACAATCACATGTTTTTCACAGCGACATGACTGCATGAATTGGATGTAACGGCACACACCATCTACCAGTAACTCCTGTTACTTGTGCAACGCGCACAAAAGCGCATAGCCGATGTGGAAAACGAAGCTAACAAAACAACACACAAATATAAAAACACACCATGACATGCCGACTTGCAGCGCATGTGGTCTTCACCGCGGGATGGAATGTTACGATGGCCCCTCTGGACGTGACCATGGCGACGCGCCTGACAGAAGAGTATCTGGATGGATTTGCGTCCCCTGGGAATGCGTGCGGCCGTCTCATTACAGATATAACACGCTTCTACCTCAACGCATACCGCACGATCGTCGGCGTGAATTTTATGCCCGTTCACGACTCCTCTGCAATTGTCGCAATGCTTCGTCCCGACTTGTACACGGGAACAACCGTCTATGTTGATGTGGAGACGGAGGGACTGATGACGAGCGGGACAACAGTTGCCGACTTCAACGGGAACTTTGGCAAGACGCCGCAGACACACCTGCTCATGACAGTCGATGCAGATGGCGTGAGGGATCTGTTGAAGCAGCGCATTGCGACCCTGCCATAAAGCAAGCGTCGGTTTGTCGCCGCCGTGTTGTGCTTTAATTCTTTGCCTGTGTACACGACTTGTTTGACGGCTTGTTTGAATTTGTGCCACGTTCTTGGCAGTCTGTTTCGAGTCGGTTTGAATGTTTGTACTTGAGCGCAACTCTGAGTCTCGTATTTCTTGTTGTCCCATTGGGAGTATCAGAACGACTCACTTTCTTAATCTAACCATAAATATCCCTTACATCGAATCTCAAACCCTAACCGCTGCAACCTGTCGATGAGGAACTTGCGCCGTTCAGGCCGCCTTCGCCAATTCAGTATCTAGAAACCTATGTATTAAAAGCTGATGTCACCACACTTTGCAGCACACAACTGATGGACATCCCTGCAGTGAAACTGCGCTGGCCTGGGCTTGCGACCGCACAGCACACTTGCTTGCTAAACAGACTAGACATCCGCCACGAACACTGCACTACTATTATAACACTGACGGCCGGCTCAAATCGGCACAGTCTGCAGTTCTCACAAAACAACTTCCAACGCTGTCATTCATTTGGCCAGCCTCGACCGATGCAGTGTGCCTGTCCATAGTGCAATCAGGCCGGCCCTGACTTCAGAGAGCACTGCGGCACTGATAATCAGTAGCCAACCTGGTCATGGTTCCCGGTTCACGCCGGGCGGCCGGTCTGTAGTGGCACAGTACCGCGGCTCTGCGAACGCTGACAGCCCGCCGACTCGGATGGCCGCCATGAGCCGACGGACTGACTGCCACTGTTGACTCAGTGGAGTGACCTGGATCCGTATTAGAGCCGGGGCTGCTCCGCAAGCGACTGGTGAGTTAGCCAGCTCATGATCAGTGGACACGGCCCACGGCAGGTCTGCGCAGAGCCGTTTATGAGCTGATTCGCCGCACCCGCACTGGCTGAAGGAGTGCCGCCGCGCTGCCGCAGTGGACCTCTCAGTGCCGTGAGGCCAGAGCTCAGTTCCGGCGCGCCCAGCCCGCCGATCAGAGCAGCCCGGACGACTGGACTGCTGAGGGACTACTCGGGCTGCCGCGCCGCCAGCCTCATGATCAGTGGCCACCATCCCGGGCGCCGCCGCGGCATTGACCTGTCCTGGTGAATGAGGCGAGCTCTCGGCTAATTTGTTTTGCCCACATCTGACAGCGTGCTGACATCGGCAGACTGACCCAGTTAGTTCGCCGGTCGTCATTCATACATTTTTTGGTTGGTATGTACACTTATTCTTGTCGTGCAACGGTCGTCGTGGTCCCAGAGAGTGGTGCGTGTGTAAATGCCGGCTCGTTTTGCAGCACATTGAAATGCCGATGGGTGCGCGATGGCAATCGCAAAGCGCATATGGCGCAGTTGCAGGGTGGCATTGGCAATGACGTTTATTTTCTGTGCCGTCAGCCTTACCATCAGCGGCAGTCGCACGGCGGTGCTTCCAAACAGCGCCGCGTGGATCTGGACGGCCCACACCGCACATGATGACAGCGATCTGCTCGGCGTCGACGGAAACCTGGGTGACAGTGCGGGCGGTCGCAATGCCCTGGGCGAACAGCTGCCATTGACAACCACTAGCCTCAGTGCACTCGTCTCGGATAAAGCCCAGCCGGTGACACACACCTTGCGTGTGTCGGCAAACAATCAAGATGCACCAGCCAACTATATATTTCCTGCAGTAGCAGCTGTGATTGAGGAACTCGACGGCAAAGTCCCTGACGCAAAAGAGCAATCAAACGTCTCGCCGTCGGAAAGTGACGGTGCCAGTAGAAACGTTCTGTGCGAGATGCGGCAGTCGTGCGCTCTGCCGTCTATGTACGAGGGCGTCGAATGCGGCGTGCGCATTGTAGGGAATGCACACACCGATCAAAATCACTTGTTTGATGGACGGTCAATTGCGGAGTATGTGAGACGCACATTCGAACACCTTCCGTTCTGTACCACGGGCGATGCGGCTGGCCGGTGGCTTGTAGCTTGCCCCATCACTGTATTTGCCCTCGATTCGCCGCCACCGAGTCCAATGCGTCTATCTCAGAGTCGCAGCGAGGCGGGTTGGGTGTCGCCGAATGCAAGCACTTGTGATTGGGATCGCGCGATCTGGCAGCCCTATGAGTGTCGCCTGCCCGACTTATCTGTCGAAGAAGCGCGCGAGTGTCTGGCGGACTATCATGTGGTTACCCTGGGCGACTCAACGCTAAGGGGAATTATTAACGCGACGGTTGATGTTGCGGGTCTGGACGGGATGGTTCACAAGCACGAGTACTGGAGTGGCGCAACAATGGGCATCCCCTTGTCCTTCATGTTCTTTCCGAGATGCAAGATATTTGACAATGAGAGATGCATTGAGCCCGCAGATGCGCTCTATCAAACAGCATCGAGGGCTGTGGCAGAGTGGGCACTGACCGCGGCGGCTGCAGCAGAGCGGGGAGACCGCCGCCCTGCCGAGTCGCCCGCGCCGCGCTCCCTTAGCATGCATCCGCGGCGGCGGCGGCGGCGGCGGCCGGTTGTCATTTTCGGCACGCGCAAAACCAAAAGAGACGACGTTGCTTGGATGCGCAATGTGATGGGAAATGCAACTTTGTTGGCAGCGATTGATGGATTGCATCGGCAGGCCGAGGGTCTATCAGACGCGGTTGAGGACGCCACACATCCGCCGATTGTCGAATGCGTTGGCGGAACCTGCGAGCCCATCGTCATTCTTGTTGGGCGAGGAATCTCTTCCCACGACTCCGTGAGAGGGAATGTGCATCACAATAACGAAGTTCAAACCGCAGTCCTTGCGAGTGGGATTCGCTTTCTGGACACTATGCAGGTTGGTTTCTTTTTCAGTTGTCAGAGTCGGCACACACGGTGCAGAATGGTCATGCGGCCTAGTGACACGCCGCGTGGCTGCATGCTGTGAATCAAATATTGGGCTGCAGAGCTCGGTTTGTCTGAATAACTCAGCTGAATTTCTGAATAACTCTCAAAAAGTTTGCATAATTGTGTGTGTGATTGTGTTGTGTGTGTGTGTGTGTATGTGTGTGCGTGCGTGCGTATGTCCTCATTCGGTTGTCTGACATATACTTGTCTGTTCGCCGAACAATTCTTAATTGCACGTTGGGACGGGATCGTATATAGGTCATTCATCCTGCTGAGCACTTGCGCACTGTGGATGGATGCATGTGCCACTTTCGGTCCTACGACGGTCATGCGCCTAGGGGACGGCGCGTGGGAGTGCCCGTTGATCATGAGCTTGCTCGCCTCGTGTATGGCGTTCTCGGTTGCCACACTAGTTAAAGTTAGGGTACGGCTCGGCTTGCGCGTTCGCTCAGGACTACCACTCGACCTATTATATGCGTAGGCCATCATCAGATGATGACAGACGGGCACGCCGCGCAGGCAAAGTCAGCCCGTCCTCGGGCCTGCAATTCAGTCGGTGTGCGACGTCGGTTGAATCGCACACGCATGAATGTGCCTCCCACCAAGATAATTGTTACCGTTACAGTCATGCTTGTGGAATTCGAATCCGATCAGCGAGAAAAAACACACATACTCGTTTGTGACTCCAATATTGTCTGAATTGTTACTCATTATTCATTCACGAAAATATGAATAAGAATAACAGAAGGAAAGCATGAAATGGCCTCACCCGAATAAAATTCGGGCAAAATAGTGAAATGTCGAGAGAATGCACAGAAGTGCAGAAGTGAAACGCTGCGAGCACTCGAAAAGATGACATATGACCGGCAAGCCAGCAGCATAATTAGTGTTGCCCAGACAAAACACAGGCAGAGGCTGGCCCGCAGCCTCAATCGCCGGGCAGAATGAAGTCTGGACCCCACCGGGAGCACCTGCCACACTGGCCACCAGGGACAAGAAGCAAACGCGCCCGTGCAGCCGCAGACAACGACGGGTAAATTGCGTAATCGTAGGCAAAGGGTCATGCTGCATCAGTCTACACATGGGTGCGTTGAGATCTGCCTGCATGCCCCTTAGGGTGGGCCGCATTGTAGGCAAGCTGAGGCACGTCACCAAAGTCGTCCTCGAACAGCACTTGCGGCGAACTGCCAAGATGAGGGAACGGATACAGATTCAGAAGAATACCGTTACTAAGTGCCAGCTGCAGCATAATATAGACCGAACGAAGTATGCGCATCAAAGTATGCACATGTGAACATCGCATACCGTTGCGCTGCATCGAGACTGGGCGACGGACGTGACTCACTTGTAGCGACTGACATATACCAACTCTAGACGCGCCACCGTACTCCCTATCACAACTCGAACTGTGGCTGCACTAAAGAGTTTGGCAAACCACTCACCCGGATACGCCACGGTCATTGGGCTCCGATGCTTTGCGTTGTCGCGCAACATGTACCGCCTTGAGACTGACTAAGAAGCGGCGCTCGTTATCCGCAATTTTTTTGTCGTCCAGCACGGCTGCGTTCACGAAAAACCATCCACATTTGCACGACCAAAATATACACAGACACAAGCAAAAGTGATGCATAAGAGCTTGCCATGACGGACGAAGCAATATTTACTTATCGCAACAAGTAGAAAGCAATGGGTGCAAGAATTCGAAAGTCGTCATCATGCACGGATACATTCGCACAACGACAAGATCAGACAAAAACAGACACAGACATACTCACACAGCGACGAAGATGCAATTATTATTCTCTCCCGATATTTCGTGAGATCACAGATCGGATTTCCACGGAGATCGAGGTTGGTGAGGCTACGGAGCTGCGCAACATGTTGGCAGAGTGTCTGCGTGCCGAATTGAAATACGTGTATGACCAGGCGTGGATCCCATCAATCCTATGACATAAATGGTTGCAAAGCAGAAGTGTGCACGAGAAAGCACCTGTTGCAGTCCACATATATATACATACATATATACATGCGTGTGTATATGTGTGCAGGTGTGTGTGAATCAGAGGTATCACGAGCATCATTTCTCAGTTCGCCCAATATCATGCATACACAGAGACAATACGGAATACAATCAATCATTCGCCGATGGGGCGCAATAGAGCATACCTCTGCCGATTCAATTTTGTTGTTTGCGGCAATGAGCGTGTGGATGCCCTTCAGCTCCACAATCATATCAATAGATGAGATCGAATTGTTTGATATGTTGAGTATGCGGAGATTGCGCTGCAGTATAGTGGACAAGGATCATGGTCAGGAGCGGCAACATACATATTAGTGACCCCCCGATAAGTAGTATATGCGGCGGGAAGTCAACCGAGACTGGACATTAAAGTATGTATATATGTGCATGTGGGGGTAAATAACATGAAGCATACCCCCCAAAAATAGGTATGGGTGGGCACCAGAGTGTGCGAATGTACAGAAAGAAGTGCACCAGATGAAATGAAACAAATGTAAGACGCAAACGTACAGAGAGGGCCTCGGCAACCGACGGCTTAAACCACAGGGAGTGGCCCTCGGGTATACGTTGGTTTTGTAGGTACAGCTCCTGCAGGGCCACCAAAGACTCGAGGCCCTCCACTGTTTCGATCTCGTTGTTATTGAGATAGCTACATTATAGCATTATGGACACACCACAAAGCGAGAGAAATGAACTGGTGTTAGTTACTGTAAGGGCGCACTAGGCACAACTAGCGAAGTGCCGAAGCAGCGCAATAGCGCAAGAGATAGAGTAGCACTGCAGAAGATCATAATACGAGCCGACCCACACCGTGCCCACAAACAGATGCAAAGAGACATATTAGCCCCACGTGAGTCAGTCATCAAACAGACTGATTGCAATCACGATGCCAACGGAACCACCCACAGCTTTGTGACTCGGGTGAGTCCTTCAAGACCCTCAATTTTTCGAATGCGATTGTCTTGGAGATAGAGGTGTGTGAGCCCCGTCAGACAGGAAATGCTCCTCATAGACTCAATCTGGTTTTCGTACAGATAGAGAACGGATAGGTGCCTGCATCCTCGGAAGTTTTCCTGTTTTTCGGCCAAAAGAGCATGGATCAATTTGTGAAACGGTTGATGGGTGAGACAGAGCGAGCAAGGGTAATCCGTCAAATCAGTCAGCACAACACCAACATGCAGCGAGATGGATAAAAGAGATCTCGGGCTCAGACAGTGTCTGGCCTTAGTTCCCACTCACGTCGCCGGCAGGAATCACATCACTGAGGAGGAATTACCAGTGAAACTCAACCCGAACGCTCATAAAGGTTCTCTGTCCGACTGCAAACTCACAATGTCTTCTATGCCTTTTCCTGCCAGATTAGCATGGGTAATCCTGGCAAGATACTGCTCCAGCGATTCTGTCTTGAGACGCTTAGTTGTCGCTGATGCCGCAATGAGTTCTGCAGTCACTCTCGTCATTTCTTTAGTAGGAAGGCATCAGCCGACAGATCCGCTCGGTTTCTCGTTATTGTTATCGCGCTCCGAGTGCAAAACAATGCAACTATTGCAAAGTGATGAGTCGTTGTGGTCTCGTTGTGCTATAATAATGCCATGCGTGCTTGAGGAAAGCATGCGTAAGCACTCTGCGTCAGTGAGTGTCAGTTTGAATTTGAGCCTAGTGTCCGTCGCATTCCAATGCCCAAAATTCAGTTAAATATCAACCGAGAGCTCGTCAAAATCAAAAATGATTTTCCGATTTCCGATTTCCTTCCATAATTTATAATTTTCCGTCATACTGTGTGAGCTAACAATAGACTGAGAACCAACTCAGCGGACCTCACCCATGTGCACGGCATGCAGACTGTGTGAGTGCGACTTCGCGTACCCGGCCATTAGTTCGTGCTCCACGAAGTGGTAGGCCTCGGCGTCTCCTTCCAGCATGCATCTGCCACAACGACCACGCCACCTACCGACAATTTTTTTAACATTGGCAATCGATTTTTCCTCTTTTCAGCGCGCTTCGCGGCCCGGCTGGCATTCGTCCTCCAAAGCGACGTTCATCGTTATAAAAAAGCAATCGGTTGTTCGGACGCGACTTCCTCGAGTGCGACATGCAGTGGTCTGTCAACGTGAGCGAGGGGGGCGAGTGGATGTATGGCGCGGCTCAGGCTCACCATCGCGCCCTGCTGGCGGCACTGGCGGCAGTGTCGCTCCTGTTCTCGTTGTATCGATGGTTGATGCGGCTCCCCTCGAAGCAGCTGCTGAACCTGTTCGACCGCAAGTCCGCCCGCTTCGAGGAGACGCGACGCGCACTGTTCCCGCCACCGTACCCGAACGGCTGGTGGAAGCTGTGCGACGTGAGTGACCTCGACGGCGGGCGCGTCCACAGCGTGTCGGCGCTGGGCCTCGATCTCGTGGTGTTCCGCGGTGAGGACGGTGCCGTCGGCGTACTGGACGCTTTCTGCCCTCATATTGGCGCGCACCTCGGCCAAGGCGGCCGCGTGGTCGGCAATACGCTGCAGTGCCCCTTCCACGGCTGGCAGTTTGATGCCACGGGCAAGTGCCGCCACATTCCTTACTGCACCGGGCAGGTTCCGGCCGTGGCGCGCACACGCAGCTGGACATCGTGCGTGTGGACTGGCATGGTGTTCGTGTGGTTCGATGCTGAGGGCCGCCCGCCGGCGTACGAGCTGGCGCCCATCGAGGGAGTCGACAGCTCGTGGGTGTCGCTGGGCTGCAAACAAAACTTCTTCGATCAACACGTGTCAGAGATGGCCGAGAACTCGGCCGACTACTTTCACTTCAACTATCTGCACGCGCCGCTGCCCGTTCCACTCATCGGCCGCTTTTTCACCGTGCGCCACGAGACGCAGCTTTATTTTCCCGAAGAGCCTGAGCGTGGCCACGTGTCCTACTTCGACAACTTTGCGGAGGTGTGGCTGCTTAACCGCTTCCGCTTGACCTTCACTCGCCAGAAGACGGTGGTCACGTTTGAAGGCCCATCCGTGGTGCACTTTCACATCGCCACGCCTCTGGGTGGCGTACACCTCGTCAAGACGCTGCTTCCGGTTGCACCCTTCCGCCAGTACACGGAGGACCTCTGGCTACTGGAACCTCAAACACCTCGATGGCTGGCGCGTATCGTGTCGTTCATTGCAGGCGGTGCGCTTGAACAGGACCGGCAGGTGTGGCAAAACAAGCGCTACAACGCCAAGCCCGTGCTGGTGAAGGGCGATGGGCCCTTTCCTGCACACCGCAGATGGTTCCGCCAGTTCTACTCCGAAAGCTCACGGCAAGTGGCTTACGGCAGTGCAGGCCCGCTCGATTGGTGAGCCGGGTTCCTCGTGTTGCGTGGGTGGGGTGCTTCCAAGCATGCGTCCATGCATGCGTCCGTGCATACGTGTGTGCGTGCTTGCATGTGCGTGCTTGTGTGTGTTTGAGTGTTTGTGCTGCCGCACCAATCACACACACTGAGTGCTGAGCGCCTTTGAAACATTGGGCAAATCTGCCTTCATTCATTCGAACTGCATCTGCAAAGAATTTCAATTAAAACTGTGTGTGTGTGTGTGTTTTCTTTATGTGGGTTTGGTTCCGTTTGATCCTTACGCCGTGAGAGAGCAGCTGGCGACTGGACTGTTTTGGCCATTACGGCCAAGTGTGTGCTTACAAAGGAGGACCATTCGGCCGAGTCGGTCGGGGACTGAGAGTCTGTGAGAGACTTGTACATACCGGCGTTTATTCCAATGACCCGACACTCTGTACTGATGCTCATTCATACATTATGTATCGAGTCGACGTCTCTTAATACTGGTATCACTGGTGGTGACAGACTGCCAGGTGGTGGCACCTAGGCCGCGAGAGTGTAAGTGTCCCGACGCAAGTCCATAGCCGCCTGACGCATCATATCTTGCATTGAGTCTAAAGTTGTCACCAACTGAAAAAAGATCAATACTGCGGTGAGCTGTAGTCACCAACACGGTCCTCTAACACGCCCGGTACTGAAGTGGTGATCGCCGTACAGGGCGTACCTGTGACAGCATGATACCATGTGTCTGTGCACGGTATGGTATGCTACACCTACACATTCCCACCCTCACCCTCACAGTATTGCAGCGTACATTGTGTATGTGCACGGCACGGTGACGCCACACTGGCAGATGCTGCCGAGTCAAGGGTCGTGCACGTGGGGCACGTTCAATTGATGCTGTCGGTGACCACCTCAGTGTTGTTCGTCTCGAAAAGGAAGTGAAAGCCACCTAACCAAAGGGATTTAAATTGGGAAACAATACGCAAAACAAAAGAAGTCTGACTTTTGTGCAAGCAGTGAGAATAACACTTGATGTTTAATCAAAGTTCTTCCAACATGCGTTTCAACAGTGCCAAACGTACGTTCCATTTGCTTCAGAGAGCTGGGTTTGCAGTTTACGGAGCTCCGTCACCACTCCATCATGATTACCTTGCTTTGCTGCCTCGAACATTGGAACCATTGGTTTCAGCAAGGTGAGATTTAAGGCGCATTTCCAGACATTAAGCACATCTTGCGGCTCGTTGTCAAGATGTTTGGACTCGTTTTCAATAAATTCGGCGATGCCAGGCACCTCCAGTGCAGCAATGCTTTTCACAAGACCCTAGAGATCGAAGGAAGCGTTTACATGGACAGTTTTCATCCACTTGCTTCTTCCAATTTTGATGTTGTGACGGTTGTCGTAATCGCTGTTTTCGGCATCGCTATTTTCATCAGCTTCAATAAGCTGCTCAAGCGCAGATGTTGTAGCGTACCACATTGACCCCGAGTATGGCACAAGTGTGTCCAAGTTGACAGACGTCTCCTCACCATCGTCGGCCAGTTCGAGATCCATATTTTTGACGACAGCACAACCAAAATTGAAGAGTAGCATTGACTGACCCTTGGCGCTCACGATTCTCTCGATTACCTGTACCGACAAACCGATTGATTATCTCGCGTACTCCGATCAGTATGCGTCCAACATTCCCAAGGGATTGATTCTTGGGACGCGTCGTCGTATTCCCGTTGCTTTTGCGGACGATTGGGTGGCCCCACTTCGTACACATGGCATTATAGCGTACGACGGCACGACTGGCGTGTACATGTTGCACTTGGACGAGTGCTTTCTGCCGGTCACAGCCGACGCACGTCTGATCGATCCGATGGACGACAATTGGGACTGGATCGACTCTGTCGGCATGGTCAGCGTCAATATGGGTGCTTCTCGATTGGCACTCCTAACGCCGATCAGCTTTCCATGACAAACGTGGACATGGCACTGACGTTTTTACTTGCTGCAAACCCTACTGTTGTCGTCGCGTTGAGTTTGGCCTTGGGTTCCCCAAAGTTTGTCGAGACACTCACGCCGGCTGTTGGGAACGAGGCGTTTGTGGAACTCACGCTGCCGCTTGCTATGTTTCTGAAGTGTCTTGGACACGAGCTGGACGATCTGGGGGCAAACAGTCAAGGTGCTTCAGCTCACAATCCACACCGCCCTCTGCTGCATTTTTGGCTCCACATTTGAGCAACGTTGGATTGGACACGCCGTTTCATTTTCTCGTGCGCAATCATGCCACGTCGCTCGAGTTCTGCCTGTTTGCCACACACAAGACGCGTGTAATGATTCTCCCAGCGAGTGGACCCCGTCGGATGTTTTCCTTGCCGACATTTCTCACGCTGGCTGTCGGTGCGACGGTGCCACAGATTAGAGTCTTGTCTGTCTGGGGAACATCTTCACTAACGGCGGTAAAGGACGTCACAGCGGCGGCCGTCTGCTTTGAGAGTGTGCCTTTGGCGAACTTTCTCAAAGTTGCACTCAGTTATTTTGAAGTGAATTGTGGGCCATTTTCCGTTCCAGATGAGTTTACGTATGTGGATTTGGAGCCGAGGGACGTGCTACGATTCCGCCGTCTTGGAAGCCCGTGCCGTTGGTTCTGCTCGGCTATTCGCATGCGCATGCGAATAGGATTATCGTGCGTGGACAAATTTGCGTGCGTATTATGCTCGGTTTGATTGGACTGGTCTGTATGCGTCGTATTTCAACCTCGTTGGCGCTCCGCCGGAGCCGTCGTTGTCGTCGTTGTCATCGGAGCAGCGTGGAATCAATAACGAATTTGTGGGAGATTTTAACAAGTATTTGGGCGGTCGAGCGAACGAGTTGATGATATGGTATGATCCGATTGTGTCGGGCTCGTTTGGTGAGATTGCGAAAAAGTGGCATCTGTAAATATGCCGGCTTCCGCATGTTCGTTTTCTGCGCCCATTGCCATTATCATCACATAGCGCGTTCCCGAATCGCGCCACTGCTTGATCGAGCGGCATTGGGATCGAGCGACGGCGCGTGTGAAAAAACTTACACTGTCTGCCGTACGTGTGTGCGCCATATGTATAGTTATGTCGTCGAGTCAGTTTAGAAGTAAATTCACTCTGATCGATACCACGTGCACGACTTACCAGACGGACCACAAGCAGACCACAAGCAGACCACAAGCAGACCACAAGCAGACCACTCCCAGACCATTGTAACTCACAGACCACCGCGCACAGAATGGTGATCGGGTCCGGAACGATCTTCAAATTATTCGTGAAATAAATCACTCGATCATTTGATTTACATCCGGGGGGGCTAACCCTCACCCTGCGTCAAGCCGACTGGGCGGATGGGACAAGTGTCTCATTTTTGCGGCTCATGTCCCATCCGACGGGACAAGTGTCTCAT